>CAUYRT010089232.1:0-54520 GCA_963574885.1 Lepilemur ruficaudatus | reverse complement strand
GCGGGATTATCTGTAAGTCGTTTGTGTTTGCTTTTTTTACTTTGTAAAACTTTAAATAAATATCTCCCATGGAGATCGGCTTTGATTTTTTTTTTTTTTTGAGACAGAGTCTCACTCTGTTGCCTGGGCTAGAGTGTCGTGGCATCAGCCTGGCTCACAGAAACCTCAGACTCCTGGGCTCAAGCCATCCTTCTGCCTCAGCCTCCCGAGTAGCTGGGACTACAGGCATGAGCCACCATGCCTGGCTAATTTTTTTCTATATATTTTTAGTTGGCCAATTAATTTTTTCTATTTTTAGTAGAGACGGGGTCTCGCTCTTGCTCAGGCTGGTTTCTAACTCCTGACCTTGAGCGATCCACCCACCTTGGCCTCCCAGAGTGCTAGGATTACAGGCGTGAGCTACCGTGCCCAGCCTGCTTGGATATTATGTTGTCTGGAATGGACTCATACTATCAGCAGTTGTAACAAGGTCAGTAAACTTGTTAAATTTCTGGAGCTACATTGTTGCTACCTTCTCTACATTATGGCATGTATTAATTTCATGTTGCTACTATAACAAACTATCAAAAACTTAGTAGCTTAAAGCAAGACACATTTTTACAGTTCTGGAGGTCAAAAGTCTGAAATGAGTCTTAAGGGGCTAAAATCAAGGCATTCCTTGGTTCTTAGCCCTGTCTTCCATCTTCAAAGTTCATCGCTCCAATTTCTGCTTCTGTCATTCCATCTCCTTCTTCTTCTTTCACCCTCTTGCCTCACTCTTATAAGGACCCTGATGACATTGGGCCTGTCCACTTCTGTATGTCCAAATCTAGAGGTCAACAGAAGGCTACTTCTGAACACAGGTGAGTAATAAAGATACGAAAAGCAACTGAAGCCATATTGGAAGATGGGATGCTGCATAGAGAAATGGTTCTTAATTTTTTTTTTGAAAATCTAATGAACCCTAGGATTTTTGCTTCAGAAAAATGCAAACTCAGGCACAAATTTACATACAACTTCAGAGGTTTAGGTACTCTCTAGGCATTCACGGATGCTAGGTTAAGAACTCCTGATATATAGTTATCTAAGAAAACTATTCAGCTGGATCATTACTTCACATCTCTCACCAAAATACATTCTGATGGTTCAAGGATTGGATCATAACAAAAGAAAAGAGTTTTAAAAATAATCTTGAGGTGATAAAGGAGTTTCTAAACATAAGACAAAAATCTCCAATACATGAGAGAAAAGACTAACAAATTCAACCACATAGGAATGTGTGTGTGTGTGTGTGTGTATTCTGCATAGAAATAAAAACCATAAACAAAATCAAAAGGGAAATAACAAAAATGAAAAAAATTTTGCAACTTATATCAAAGCCAAAAGGCTAATTTTCTTAATATTAAACACATTCTTACGTTGATAAGAAAAAGACCAATAGATTAATTCAATAAATGTGAAGAGCAAGTTCACAGAAATTGACATAACTTTTTTAAAACATGAAAAGATGCACAATTTCATGAGAAATACTATTTTCAAATATTAATTTGAAAAATATCAAGGCATTGAGCACAGTCTTGGTGAACAGAAAGGAAGAACTCCATACATACACTGCCACTGGGAATGCAGTGTGTACCACCTCTAGCCCAGTGCTCATCAAACAGGAGTGTGCACACGAGTTACTTAGGGGTCTTGTTACAATGCAGATTCTGGTTCAGACAGTCAGGGGTGGGGCCTGAGATTTTTGCATGTCTAACAAGTTTCCAGGTGAGGCCAACACTGCTGGTCCAGCGGCCAAACCATAGTCCGTGTTACAAGCTCTAGTAATTTGCCAAGGGTTAATAAATTATTAAATGAACGTGTCTCTTAAACCATCAATACCATCTCTAGGAAGTTATCCTACTTATATTCTTACATATGTTCAAAGATATTTCTCGTGAGATTGATTGTTGAAACAAAAGATAGTAAGCCACGTAAATCTCTGTCATAAGTGTGCTAGCACTTTCTTACCTCCTTCTTTATTTCTATTCTATATCTACAATGGTTTAGAATTATGGTCCCCAACCCCCTGGGCTGCAGCCCATTACTGGTCCATGGCCTGTTAGGAAATGGGCCACACCTCACAACCTGAGCTTCACACCACACCCCCCAGGAACCACCCGTATCCCCAGTCCGTGGAAAAACTATCTTCTATGAAACTGGTCCCCGGTGCCATAAAGTTTGGGGACTAAAAACAATGTATGTCAGATTCTTGTGTAGCTAGGATTTGTAACATGATTTAATCAATGAGCTGCACATGTATGAAATTTAAAGTAGAAATGAGACATGTTCCTTATGCTTTAGAGTCTGAAAGGGAAAGTGAAACAGACAGGAGCATTTGGAGCAGCTGGACTCTACATGCCAGAGCCCACTCACTAGCTACATGGGCATGAGCCTCAGTTGTGGCATAGTAACAGCAGCAGTAGCAGCTTCCTGACTTTGTAATCACAGCAATCACGGTGTGACTTTTAAATCATTAGCCTAGTGGCAACCTTCTGGATTCAACCCTTGAAATCCTTCCAATGAGTTTCTAAGCACCTAATTTCCTGTATTAAAACCATTTCTATGTAAAATACATAGAGCGCTTTCTGTTTTCTGCATATAACCTTGAATATCTTAATTATTATATTTTTATCCAGACACCAACTTGAACTAGAATGCACATAACCTTGAATAAAACAGTATTTGGCACCAAGATGGAAAACTAAGATTAGTTATTTAACCTGTTTGTGTCTCATGGCAGTGATAACCTCAGCACCATGCTGGTTTGTATCCTTCCACCATATAAATAATCCTGACCAGCTGAAATACTATCCAAAAGCAAAGGCAAAACAAAATGCTAAATGAAGAAAGAAATTTATAAACACCAAGTATAACCTCATGATTAGTTGTGAAATCGAGCAATATAATAGCTACATATATTTTCCTTGTCATTTTATGTATATACCTTTATATATTAACCAAATTTCTTTGCTCCCTCCTCCTTTCTACTATTTTTTTATGTCACGATGTTATAAGTAGTGGTTATTTTTAGAATTTAGTCCTTGAATTACAGAATACGATAGTTCAATTGTGACTAATTTAAAAGAGTAATTAAAATCACCCAGAGTTGGAATCTGCATCTGATGGAATTGGTTCTCTCTTCTATGGGGAGAGGGTAAATGCATTTTCACTTGTATAAGGTATAATCATATTACATAAGGTGTCACCATGTTGTTGCAATTTAAGGACGGGTGGAAGGCTAGGTATTTATGCTGAATAGCCAAAGAAGTAGACAGTGTTGTTCAATCAGCCTTTGGTATCCATTTCCACTCCTCTTTCTGTTTTATTTAGGTTCTCCCATGAGTTTCTCTAATACAAGTGAGGCCAAGCTGAAAAGTTCAGACTGAAAGTAAGACAAGGGCCATTTCTGTGATATTATGCAGGCTGCATACAAAGACAAATAGATGTAAGTACATGTAGCTGTTGGTTTCCATCTTCCAGAAACTACTCACCAGCTTCATGGTGTGACACTAAAGTGCCATTTCTGGCCACAATGATAACAACTTCTGGATATATCTGGATGATGGCTATTATTGTGTAACTTTGAAATCAGCAATCTAGTGGCAACCCCATGATTTCTACTTCTTCGTCCCTTTCAATGACTTGATCTCACCTAATTCCTTTTATTAAACCTTTTTATGCCAGAAATCAAGTGAATTTCTACTTCCCACATTAAACTTTGACTGATAAAAGAGGGCTGGGTAAATAAATGATGGTACATCCATATGTAGGTACACTCTATAACTGTGGTCTCCAACCCCTGGGCTGTAGCCCAGTACCCATCCATGGCCTGTTAGGAACCAGGCCATGCATCACCACCTGAGCTCCACCTCCCCCACTCCCTGCCCTCCCCATCCATGAAAAAATTGTCTTCCATGGAACTGGTCCCTGGTGAGGACCGCTGCTCTATATTCACACAAACATAAGATATAGCTCTATATGTACATATATGTGACAAGCTGCATGATATGTTATTAAACAATAAAAGACATAATAAAATATGCATATAGTATCTTTTTTGTGTATATGCCTGTACATACATAGAATATCTCTGCAATAATACACAAGAAACCCATAACAAATTCCCCTACAAAGAGAAATTGAGTGGCTGGGAATAGAATGCAAAGGAGACTCTTCGTTTGACACCCTTTGGAAATTAAAAAGAACTTCTGGTGTAAAGTGATAAGAAAAGAAGGACTAAAAAAAAAAACCCCTAAGGATTATCCATAGATAAAGGAAGAGGAGCATGCAAAGGAAACTGAGAAAGAGTGCTTGGAAGAAGAATGGGAAAGATGGAGACACAGAAGCAAAGGGAGTCGAGTGTTTCGGCAAAGCGAGAGTCAGCACCTGAGCAAATGCTGCAAGAGGGCCGAGACAAAACTCTGTTGTCACTTGGGTGGGCACCAAGGTCATCAGAGGTCTTGGGGAAAGGAATTTTAATGAAATGCACCCTGCACTCCTCTGAAGACTATGAGCAAGTTACTGCGAAAAAGGGGACACAGTATTCTTTTTTTAAAGTTTGTCTTGCTTTTTCAAATACTCAAAGTCAGTTCAGATGGACTTTAATGATTCAAATCAATTTGGAGACCCCTATATACTGATGGATTATTTTAATAAGCTATTGTGATGAAAAAGCCTCTATATTGCTTGCTACAGGAAATGAAGTCACTAGGTGAAATTTAGAACACACCTGCTAACATAACTTCCTAAGGAAATAGTTTAGTTATCCAGCAGGATCTGGCCTTTTACCTCCAGATTATAACGACAGTGAGAAAGGATTAGTATGGCAAAATCTTTAATCGGCTGATGAGTGCTAGGAGTTTGAAGGGTCACATGCACGGATACCTTCAGCTTACGTATGGAAAACGAGAGGTAAAGGATTGAAGTGCTCTCAAGGCTGAAGGGAAGTACCATTAGCAGGATAAGGCCACATCAGGGGTTTTAAATTTACCTTATTTTAATTTCTATCATTAATCTCACAAGAAAGCCCACAATATTCAGTTTTTTCTAGAATAATTTACTAAATAGCTCAGAGCAATTTATCAGGCACATTTTTTTGTCCCCTGGAACTTAAAATCTAGTATAAACAACATTGATGTGGATTTAAATCGGTATAAACAGCATAAAATTTAAATTAGTATACAACTTGAAGATATATATATATATATATATATATATATATATTTCAATTCCATAAGCTTTATCATTCTTGATTGTGAAAGAACTTAAAAATCAGAACATACGTTTTGCTGTTTTCATGCTCCTTTTGGGATGTGTACTCATCTCAAGTCTGTAAGAAATCTGCCTGCAAAATAACCAGTATTCATTTAAAAATTGCCATGAACATGTTATTAAGCTAATACAAGTGAATATTTAGGTCTAATTGAAGTGATACACTTTAAACAATGAGTAAGGAATGCTTGGCTTGTCCCAAGTGCCATTTCACAACATCAGTTTGTTATAATCCTAAAATTGTTTTTTAAACATTGTTAGATGAAAATTTTAAACGATTTCCAAAAAAGGGAAGTTTGATAGCACAACTATATCTGGTCAGAGACACTGTCTTTATAGGGAATCTAGTAGCTTTCTGTTTATAAAATTAATCCAGCATTATTTGTATTTTTTTCATTTGGGATATAAACAAGGAAAAAACGACAGACAAGATTCAATACAGGAAACTATAAAGTTACCGTTTAACCTATGAATCTCAGTAAGAAGATCCCAAGTATGCTAACTATGTTTATAAGATAAGAGACTCAGGTCAGCCACAATCCAATGTAAGGATTTGAGAAACACAGCAAGCTGATGTGACATCTTTGACCACATTTTTTCATTGTCAACTGGGGTGGAAAAGGCCATGCTGAGCATTAAGCAACTCCTGAAGCTCCCTCCGATGTCTAGACTTTAGCCAAAGTAGGCTTTGTTTGCACTTTCTAAACTTTTGCACGTGCTTTTCCTGTTTAGCTCTACAACCAACTTTTCTTCTGCAACTCTATCTTTCAGCACAATATCTCCTTCAGAAAACCTTTCCCTGACCCTCAAACATGAAGTTGTTTGTCCCTGCTATGTGCTCTGATAGCACTCTGTCCTTCCTTTTTCATTGCATTTTTTTTGCTTCCTTGAGTTAGTAAATCCATCACTCTACCCAACCAGTCTCAGCTTCATGAAGCCAGGGATTATGCTCTTGTGCTGCCATCCCCTGAGTATCTCCTCCAGTGTCTGGTGCCTACTAAATACTTCCTGGCTGAATTAATGATCAAAATGACCACATTGCATAATTCTCTTTCTTTTTCTTGGAGTCTCTCAGTCACAGTGTTTCTCCTCTTGGTGCACACATATCTTTTATAATGCAGAATTTACTTTACAGATTCATTGCAATGTAAACTTTTCTCCTTGGTATAAAAGTACTGCTGCATAGAAAAGGTGCAGGTCTCTTTAGGACTCTCAAATTCTGAATTACAGTCACCATAAACTTTTATGGGTTCTTTTCAGTATTAGACCAGGAAAGTTTACATATGTCTTGTTTTGTACCTTTTCATGGGTCTGTCTGCCCAGAAATTTATTGCTGCAGAAAACGAAAGTTTTGAAAGGAGTGTTCATTTCTATTCTGAGGGTTTAACATTTGACAAAGTTCAAAAGAGATCCAAGGAGCAGAAAAAAGTAGAGGTTGATGATGAATATGATGATGATGATTATGGTGACAGCAAACAATTACACATCTTGGGTATTGTTCTAAGTACTTTATAGTATGTTACCATCTAATCTTCCCAACAGTCCTGAGATATGAATATCTTACTCACCTGACGGATGAAGAAACTGAGATGTGCATCTGGGCATGCGCACAGGTGAGCAAACACACACACACAAAGGTCAGGTGGAGTATGGAGACAGACGACCTGGGTTGGAATACAGGCTCCACCATGCGCTGCCTCTGTGGGGCTCTTAGAGCCACGCTTGGCATGCAGGGGCTTTCCAGGTGCTCATCATGCTGTGTTCCCTGACCTTAGTTGTGGTTACACAAGCATTTACTTTACAATAATTTGTTAAGTTGTAAGTTTAGGTTTTATGCAGCTTTTATATGAGTGTAATATTTCACAATAAAAACAAGATTGAAAGAGAAAAAGAAGGAAACGAAGAAGAGAGGAAAAGAAGATGAGAAGGGGGAAAGGGTGGGAGGGGAGAAAGGAAGAAGAAAGAGGAAGAAAAAGAGTGGCAGGAAGAGGGTAGGAAAGGAAGAGGCTAGCATGAAGTTAGCATTATATACTTATTAGCTATTGCTATCTCAAAACAATTGTCTAGGCTTTTAGGTACATTTTTTAATATAGGAACAAGATATCAATCAGTAAGACATGTTCAGAGAAGTGTCATCTGCACATATATACATACAACCAGCTCTTTTTCTGAGAGGGGATACTTTGTGGGAGCAGCTCAATTTTGACCACTTATTCCTGTTAAAACATTTTAAATTATGAAATAATACAAATGCACAGAAAGTTAGGATAACATATATTGTGTCCCATTTGTTTCAGTTATTTTTAAGTAAAAAGTAATTGTGCAATTGGAAGACTCCCTCCCCAATATGTACCCCTTCACTCATCCTATTTCTCTCCTTTCCTGGAGGCAACCACCATTCTGAATTTATTGTTTATTGTTCCATGCATTTTGTATAAATATCATATATCATATACACTATTGTTCTGTGTGTTTTTAGGATATTTTTATTGATTATGGTTTTCATATGATACCTCTATGTTATTTATTTTTACTGTATAGTATTCTATTGTATAAACAGGACACATTTTATCCATTCTCCCATTTATATTTAGATCATTTTCATAATCTTTCAATAACAAGCAATACTAGAAAGAACGTTATAATATGTATCTCCTATTACATAACGTTAAGCACTGTCTAGATATAGACCAAAAAATGGAACTGGAAATTCAAAACATAGGTTCAGCTTCAACTTTAACATATGTGACCAGATTGTTCTCCAAAGCAGTTGTCCCCATTCACACTCCCACTAGCAGATGAGAATTCTCACCTCTTGGTGTTTTTGCCAGCACTTTGTATCATATAGGCTTTACATTTTTGCCTATTTGAGAATGTGAAAGTTACCTTGTTTTTGGAAGAAACACTTCCCTAAATACTAACAATGTTATACATATTTTCAAATGCTTCCTCCATTATAATTTTCTCCTATGTTACTTGCCTATTTTTCTTTTAGGTCATTGATCTGTTTCTTATTGATTTCTAAGCATTCTATAAAACACCTTCTCTGACATCTTTCCCCCCTCTGGTAATCACACTCTTTAAGTAAAATATTAAATTAGCACATAACATGCAGAGAGAAAAGTACACAGATGATGAGTGTACAGCTCGGCAAATTCTCACAAAGGGAACTAGCAACTACATCATGAAATAGGATATTACCAGCACTCAGAATAGCTCCTTTTGTCCCCATTCCCAAGAGTAAACACAATCCCAACTCTCAACACTACGCATCATTTTAGCTAGTTTTGAACTTTATATAAATGGAATTATCCATTATGTACTGCTTAGTGTGTGGCTTCTTTCATTCAATAATATTTTTCAAAGATTCACCCATGTTGTTTGTTCTCTCTGGTATACTGTATACTATTTCATTGTATAAATATATTACAATTTATTTACTCAGTCTACAGTTGATAAATATTTGGATAGCTGACAGTTCCTGGACTATTCCAAAGAGGTGCTACTATGAACATTCTTATACATGTCTTTTGGAGAACTTCTGCATGCATTTCTGCAGGGTTTATATCTAGGAATACAATAGCTGGGTCATAAAGAATTACACGGTCAACTTTTGTAAATCCTTCCAAACAATTTTTCAAAAGTAATCGTTTCCCTTTATACTCCCACCTACAGTGCATAGGAGTTGCAGTTGCTCACAGCCTCACCAAAACTTGGTATTATCTGTCTTGTCCATTTAAGGCATTCCAGAGGAAACGTAGTTATATCTTGGGAATTTGCATTTCCCTACTGAAGTTCATCACCTTTTCAAATATTCTCTCCCACACTGTGATTTGCTTTTTTATTATTTCTATGGTGCTCTTTCATGAACAAAATTCTTAGTTTTAATGTAGTCCATTTTTTTTAGTTAGTGCTTTTTGTGTTAAAAAAAATGTTTGCTACCTCAAAAGTCATGAAGAACATTCAGTAGTACTTCATAAATTTATGGCATGTGATTTCTATTTTGCATATCAATGTAACTTTTACTAATATCTTTTAAGGAGTCTTCCTCTATTTTGCTGCTTGGATCTTGCCTATTTGTTGTATTTTCAGAAATAAAAGGAAAAATGTATCAATTTGAGTTTATGTTAAAGCTATTTAGATCACTTATCTACATTTATAATATGAACTAAAATGAGATCGAGATGACTTTTGAAGGCTGGAAATCCACTGATTCATTTTTTTCATTCAACAAGCAATTTTGGAGTAATTACGATGCTCCAAGAACCATGATAGGCTCTGGTGAGTTTTTTTTTTTTTTCCCCAGAGGCGGCATCTCACTCTCTCACCCAAGCTGGAGTGCAGTGGTGCAATCATAGCTCATTGCAACCTCCAACTCGTAGCTTCAAGCAATCCTCCCACCTCTGCCTTCCAAAGTGCTAGGATTACAGGTGTGAGCCACCGAGCCTGGCCCTCTGGGGACTTTGAAGGTTGAATATTCACTAATTACTTCACTTACTAAGCATTTTTTGAGAAATTATGATGTATCCAGAACTGTACAAGGCCCTAGAGATACGGAAGAGATTTTAAGGAGTTCCCATTACACAAGGAGAGACTGAGACACAAGCAGATACTTACACAGCATGGTAAGTACAATGACAGACACAGGAACATGGAGATGCACAGAGGAGCATCCAGCTCACTCTTGCTGAGGGGCAGCTGGCATCTGTGAACACTTTGCACAAGAGGCAATGCTTGACTTAAGCATAAAAGATAGGTATGAACTAACTGGGTGAAGGAGAATAGAGGTAGAAATATTGCATCATGAGTAAATGGCCAAAAGTAAACAAAATAGTCTTCATTCATTCAAGAAATACTTATTGAGTGCTTCCTATGGCACAGACATAGTATTAGGCACAAGGTAAAGGTAAGTAAATATAGACATAGTCCCTGCTCTCCTTAGTAGCTTTCACATAAAGGATAAGAGACATTTATAAGATCATATTTAATACCTTTTGTCCAAGTATTCATTAACCTCCAAACACATTCTTATAGTCTGCATATTGTTACATTACTAAGACAAAAATCAATTTCTATTAAATAGCTATAATTTCAGAGGCAGTTTCTAATTTTTGAGTGGGATGACTCAGAAACTCATTTACAGTTTGATTGTTCCAAGGTAGACTATATTTTCTACTAATAAAAAAATTGTATTATAAATAATGGTTAGGTTTACCCTCCAGCCCTCAAAGCCTATTTAATCCATAATATACATAAAGTGTCAATAGTCCTATTTCAAATACACTGAATCACCATTATGTCACACCTAGGAAAAATGCTAGTCTCTGGGGATACATATTTGTAAAAGATAACACAGTCCTGTGTCTCATAGAAGTTATAATTTAGTAGAAGAGACAAATAATTAAACAACCACATAAATGAGTGTGTAATGATAATCTGAGACGAGGCCTATAAAATGAAGGGACCACTGGGGACATAATAAAGCACTAGAGCCCACCTCTGGAAGCTGGGAAGACCAACATGGCAACCAGTCAAAGGGATCAAGGAGGAACATTCCCAGTAGGATGTTAAAGGAACCAGAACAAGGATCAGTGTGGGTGGCATAGGACAAAAGGAGAGTGGCATGAGAAAGGCCATGTCCAGACTGCACAGTGCCTAGTGAGATGTGCCATTTCTTTCTAACAACAAAAGGAAATCCCTGAAAGATTTAAAGCAGTATAGTCTCATGGTACGGTTACATATTAAAACAGCCATCCCATCCGCGCTGTAGAAAAGATAGTACAGAGTCCAGATTGAATGCAAGGCAACCAGTTATTAATTGAAGGTTACTGTGCTCACCTAGGAGAGGTGACAGAGGCTCTGATGAGGGTGGCAGCAGTACAGATGGAAGAAAAGATGGATGAGTCAGAAAGCTATTTACATGATAAGACTTTGTTAGGGATCACTGAGAGGGCTGAGAGAAAGAGGGTGTCAAGAATGACTCCAAATTTTCAGAGCTACTTAGGAAGTAGAATTGACTGGATATTGAGAGTGAGGAAGAAAAGTGAATGGGTGGTATCCAGAGATATGGCTTAAACAATAGGGTGGATGGTGATATAGCCACTGAGATTGACTGAGACACAGCAGGTTGTTTAGGAAGAAACGTGATGAGCTCCATTTTGGACCTGTTGCACTTAGACACTTTGGGTATTCCATGGGTGCAAGGCAAGCATACAGTTTACAGACAGGAGTCTGACACTCTAAGGAAGACTAGAGTAGAGACACAGAAAGGGGGGTTATCATTTTTCAGGTCACAGACGGCCCCACCAGCAGGGTTGAGATGGGACTCTGGGGAAGCACCACCATTAAGAACCAGGGTTGCAGGTCTGACCACCTCTTGCATTAATTAATGCAAAGAGTCCAATTAATGAAAGTCCAAATTAACAAAAGAATTCAATCTCTTTTCAGCTACATGTTTATATAGCCCCTGATAATTTATACCTTGTCTATGCAACCTCCCCCGGTTTAACTCTAGCCCTTGCTGGGGGAGCATAGAGATTGAGAATCAGATCCCCAAGTCACCATTTTCCTTCAACTGAGTAAGATCAAGTATTGAGTAAAGAAAAGCAGAAGAATTATTTTCACATTTTAGCCTCTTCCACAATCTTTCTATTCCTGTCCGAGAACTGGTCTTTCACCATTCTTTCTACTCCTACTGTGACATACCAACATTTATGGAACAGTATGTCCAAACCAGGCTCATGTGTACCACTCTCACAAAACTATTTGCGAACCCAGGATGGGATTAGAACACTCATTATAGTTAATATTTATTTTTTCATTATTAATCTCTTATTGGATGCAACAAAATTAAAAATAGATTTGGTACAAATCTTGAAGAATAAACCCTTTTATTTAAAATATTGTTAAAAATGTTTAAAATAATCTGGCTCACTTTCCTATTTTTACTACATATAAAATTGTGGCCACATTGGTGTATTGGTGGGTGTTCAGTAGGTTATTATATTCATTAGGACTCTTGGTTGCAAGTGACGGAAACTTATCTGAAAGACAAGCTGTTTTCTTTCCACTTGAGTTGCTTTTTCCCTGTGTCCAATTAGCAAGAACAGGGAAGGATTCTCATTGACCCTATAAAGTCACCAAGGTGATTGCCTTTTTGTCCAAACACCTTGGAGAAGAGAGGAGATATTATCTTGGGCCAGGCCTGGGTCATGTGCCCAATGTGTGGTCAGAAGAAAAGATCTGCTAGCAGAATAGAGAAGATAGCAAATCTTACGAGACAGACTAAATACAATCACTACCAAACAATCCATACAATGATGATGAGAATCCAATACTTTGGGTAGCATTAAAAAACATCTGGGCCAAGTGTGGTGGCTCATGCCTGTAATCCTAGCACTTCGGGAGGCTGAGGTGGGAGGATCACTTGAGGTCAGGAGCTTGAGACCAGCCTGAGCAAGAGTGAGACACCGTCTCTACTAAAAATAGAAAAAATTAGCCCAGCACAGTGGCATGAGCCTATAGTCCCAGCTACTCGGGAGGCTGAGGACAAAAGATCCCTTGAGCCCAGGAGTTTGAGGTTGCTGTGAGCTATGAAGCTATGATGATGCTACTGCCCTCTACCCAGGGTGACAGAGCAAGACTCTGTCTCAAAAACAAAACAAAACAAAACAAAACAAAACAAAACAAAAAAACTGAAAATACCTCCGAATCATTGCTGTGAATGGTAATCCTCATTGAGGAGAATTTTATATGTAGACAGAATAAGATTGGGATGAAATCATGTACGTCATTGAATATCCCTAGAAGTTTCAAAGTTTTAAAAATATCGTATTTGTAATAAACTATTAATCTTTGAAAAATACAATATGAAAATCATTTTAAGTTACTTTTTGAGCTCAAACTTACCATTTTTAGTTTAGGTTTTACTACATGTAATTCAAGTATAAGGAGGGATAATCTAGGACAATAATTGTTAACTTGATTGAGCTAATAGTTTCATGATCCATTAGTCACTGTATCATATGGTAATTTCCTTATAAGTTTCTGCTTTAAAAAACAATGTCAGCCAGGTGAGGTGGCATGTACCTGCAGGCCCAACTACTGGGAAGGCTGAAGCAGAAGGATTGCTTAAGGCCGGAAGTTTGAGGCTGCAGTGCACTAAGATTGTGCCTGTGAATGGCAACTACACTCCAGCCTGGACAACATAGCAAGATCCCACCTCTAAAAAAAATTAAAAATCAATACAAAACAAAAAACAATGTTAACATGACATCTTATAAGCATTAATTATAGATTTGAATAAAGAGGAAGAAAATATATAGCCATGATTCCTGGGAGAACTGAAAGTTAATAAATATTGAATGTAGCTTGATTCTCTTTACCACTCCTTCTTAAAAAACAAATTCATTACAGGAACCAAAAAGCTGCTTTACAAATATGATAAAACCAAAGAACACTGTTGTTATGATTCACCGACTGGAATGTGAACACTAAAATATCAAGAAACTAACAATTTTGAGAATATGGCTAAACATCAAAATTTATAGTTTATGTGTATTTTGTTTCCCTGTCAAGGTTCACCAATGATTCATAATGTACAATTAATAGTATTTTTATTGTTCATATTAATACGAACTCATTTTTATGTGAAGTTAGCCAAGAATATAGTCATTTTACTCAGAAACATCATCTAAGTAAAGCAAATTTCAGGTGAATAAGAGATTCAATGTTCCCTTTAAAATTCTTACACTGAACTTCAATTAGGCTTTGTGTCAGAGGCCTTGGCATTTGGAGACTATAATTTAATCAATTTTTTTAAAAACTGATTTGATATTTTGGACCTTTTAGAAAATTATTTTTGGTAAATTTCTCTGGAATTCTAACTGTAAGGATACTCTTCTAATCTGGCTTTTGTAGCTGATATGACTCAATATCATGAAGGCTAAAATGACTGTATGACTTCAAGCTGTGTCTTTTTTAGGCAAATAATATTCTCTGTGCTAGTGCTAATTTGATATGTCACAGGTGCAGATAGCATAGATTACATCGCAGTACAAAGACAGATATTTGAAACCTCTTTAGAGTTTTACAAGCCATTTTCAAACCTTGTAAAACTTGTTGGGATGTTAACAAGGAAACTGAGAATGCAGGACATGAGAATTAGATAGAATCAGATTGGAAAACACCTTGCCGTTCTGACATTTATTCATGTGCTACCTTGGGCAAGCTCCTTAATGTTTTTGAGCCTTACTTTTCTTGTTTTTAAATGGAGATGATAATAATATCTACCTCAGAGGATTGTTTACAGGGCTAAATGAAATGACAAATGGAAAACCTGGCATGTAGCCACTTGACAAATACCTGCTGTTATTATTTAGTTCTGTTAAATGGAGTGAGCCTCGGCTTTGAATATTTAATCTGGAAGAAGGTTGAGGACCTAGATATTTTTTAAGCTTGTCACCAGGGACAAATCTTATCCCAAAAGTGGCTTTACTGATACTCAAACTTGCTAATGGATGTAAATAATTGTCCTGCCCATCTTCAAAAGCACCAGCGGACCCTCATTAAACAAAATGTCTCAAGAGAATGTTAAGAAACCACATCCCACAGCACCAAATTCATTAGAACCCAATTCTATCCTGAGCACTGGTCATTGATGTTCTTGATCATACAACAGGAAAGCTGACAAGTACCTGCCTTGGTCTACCTCTCAACTAGAACACTAGGCTTAGCCTATACAATAAGAGCGCCAATGCTTGCATGCACAGATGCTGGAACTCCACCCTGATATTCTGATTCAGTGGGTCTAAACTGCAGCTTTAAAAAGCTCCTCAGGCAAAACAAATTCTGTTTTGTAATGTGTTTGTTACCACATCGTGAGCAACGCAGGTCCCAGTCCCTACATCTATTAAATGAGGTAGATCATAATATCACCTCATAAGGTTGCAGGGATGATTTACTCTGAATATGTAACATGCTTAGCACAGCACCTATCACATAGTAAACACTCAATAAACCTTAACAATCAAGGGAAAAGCCAAGCAGCCTCTGACATCTAGGAGCGGGCCAGGCATTCACAGCCTGGCCTGGATGTTCTGTTGACCATAAACAATGCCACAGAATATCAGACAAAACCACTTAGTAACTGTGATAGATTATGACAACATCAAGACCACTCCATAATCATGCTTGAACAGGCAAAACACAACTGTCCAAATCACAAAATCTGAAACAGTACCTTCTCCCAGCTAACGTGAGTGATGGCTGCTTCCTTAACAATTGCAGCTTCAGCTTCTATTTATTCTTTCCTCCTCCTAGGTGAGATGTACTCAAATACCCAATCATAAAAACCCCTCTTCCCGACAGCATCCAATCCAGAGCAAAGCCCTGTTTCCTTAATCCCTCCCCAAGAGGAGGGATTCCGTGCTGCCAAATCACCTAACACCAGTCCAAGTCCTCCAATAAGCCTTTTATTTTCTCTTTTTTTAGAGACAGGGGTCTGCTATGTCACATAGGCTGGTCTTGAACTCCTGGCCTCAAGCAGTCCTCCCTCCTCAGCCTCCCAAAGTGCTGGGATTACAGATGTGAGCCATTGTGCTCGGCCCATCCTTTTCTAACTCTCCCTGAGACGCCCCACAGCTCCCCATTGTGCGCCTTCTCCCTGGTTGAAATGAATAATAAGCCCAACTTATTCAACTCAAGTTCAACAAGTGTGTTCCTGGTGGTCTCTGGCTGGAGAGCATTGATGGTATTACTCTAGAACACTTTCATTATAATGGAACCACAATGTAGACAGCTTGGTTTTACCTTGGAACTATATCCCTATATCATTTGAAGAATTAGAGGTAGAACACAAGAAGCAATGTTGGTCATCCCCACTTGACTTAAGCACCCACAAAGATTAAGGATTAAGAAGCATTGCAACTTTGTAAAAGGATAACTGCAACTTTTTATCAGAATATTCATTAACCAGAAAATGCATTCTTATAAAGTAGGCCTGCATATTACCTAAGACCAAAAGAAAAAAGTATCTAATTGTAAGGTCATCTACTTGTAAGGTCAAAGTTGTGAAGTCACAGATTGTTCTTAATTTTATAAATGGGCTGTATCAGAAATTCAATTAAAGTTTGTTTTTAACATAAAATCGACATTGCAGTTGAAACTATATCATAAATGGTGATTAGGTTTACCCTTCATTCCCAAAGCCTATTTAATTCTGAATATATGTAAAATACTATTCAAATATACTATCATTTATGTCTACATGTCCATAGAAAAATGAATTCTCACCGTTGGAGGTCCATCTCATCAATATCACTAAAATTAGCAATATATATCATGCTAGATGCCAGTAACTTACTTCTCTACATCTGTAGGAAGGGTGTCATCAGGACGCTTTTGCTGCATAAGGGTTTATTACGCCACATGGCAAGAGGCCTGGAGTTAGGCAGCAGGACTGACCGGTTAATTCCATGAGTCCGGAGCTCAACAGCTCCCCAGTGACCTAGGTGAGCGAGCGCTAGCTTTGGGCTCTCTTATCCTCAGAGCCTTAGTGATGGTGGCCTGCTCCGTGGTGCCTAGCTGCAGCAATGACCCCTATTCCCATGCAGACAATAATGCCCAGTGAGGAAGAAGAGACTTTATGCCACATCTGTTTCTTTTTTGGGGAGGAGTAGGAGGGCCGAATCTTTTCCAGAGGTACTCTGTATTCCCCACGGTCCTTTACTATGAAAATTTCTCATTGGCCAAGAATGTATCACGTGGTCATGCCTAAACCAATCGCTGAAAGAGAAAAGGGATTACTGTGATTGGTTTAGACCAGCGGTTCTCAGCCCCGCCTATACATTGGAAACACCTAGGAGCTTTGGTTAACAAAATTGCAACGCCTGGTAACAGTATCTTTAAAAAGTTCTCCAGCTGTTCCAAATGTATACTCAGAAGCGAGTCCTACTGTACGGCCTCATCAAGTTTCACCCCAGCCTGAGCCCCGGTGTGAAGTCTACTCTGAGAATGTGGGAGGGCAAACCTCGGAACAAAATCGGGCTTTGCCAACAGGTACCGGAACAAAATCGGGCTTTGCCAACAGGTACCGGGGAACACAACTAACTGGATCTGCCATGTGCACTCACCTTGCTATAGCCGAGAGAAGGGATCCCTCCAGGTCAGTGACCCTCTCTCTATATGACCTACAATGAGAAATTTAAAAAGCTTGTTATAAGAGATTTGATGGCTATCTTAATCCCCTGCTCCCCTGCGAAAACCGGAAAATGAGGAAAACATTTTATGAATTTCAGTTCAAGAGCACCTTCCTCTCTGGAGCTTTTTTAGACACTGTCCCTCCTCCTAGGGAGAAACACTGTGTTTCTTCTATTCCACACCAGCTTTGGCAGGGTATGCATAAGGCTTGAACGTGCTTGCATGCTGCTCTGCCTTCCTAAAATGCGCCCTCTTGAAGGCCAGGGCTAATGTATGTATTCTACTTTGTGTCTAGCACCCAGCACACAGGAGGCCCAATATTTGTTGAATGAAGGAACAGGGGACAAGGAGCAATGCCTAATACTAATAGTAAACATTTACCCAGCACTTATTATATGTCAGGCACTACACAAAGCTATGCACACTGAATAGACTTATTCACTCCTAAAACAAACCTGTGAAGTAGGAGCCACTATTATCCTCACATTAAACATAAGCAGAGTGCATGACAGACAAACTACTTGTCCAAGGTCACAAGCTAGGGAGTGACAAGCATGAGGCTAGGTCCCAGAGAGTGGGCTCCAGAGGCTTTACACTTGAGAGGAAAAAGCATGCTCCACCTGTGTTAGAGATGGAACCCTCTCTAGTGGATCCTTATCTGGAGGAGGGCGCTGGCCACTGGCAGGCTTTGTAGCTTTTAGGTTCCTGAAGGCTTTTGCATTCTTGGGCCTTTTAGGGGGACAAGGAAAGGGGCATTGCTCAATGACATAGGAGGGGGTGGAAACGAGGAGAAACAAAAGAAAGCATCTAAAATCTTGCCCCCGAAAGGTTAGAGCCTGGAGCAGAGCTCTCCATTCATGGGCAAGAAAAATAATAAGGCTGATACTTCAGTTATGTGTTACACATGACACATAATTTACTTGTGCTTCAGAGCTGCTTCTGTCATTTATGGGGAACACCACCATCTACTGTTGTGCTCATCTCTGACAAACCACAACCTGGAGAGGAATCATCGTTCCAGTTCTGTCTTCTGCACTGTATTATCTATCCCAGACACAGGTCATTATTTGGCCATCTTCCCCCAACCTGTCCCTCATTTCTATAGCCCTTATTCTGGTGGATGGAGCTATCACTCATTCAATTCCTTATGCCAGAAAACCTGCAAGTCTCCCAAGATTCCTTGTTTCCTCTCTTCCTTCACATCCAATTGGCCACTGAGTTTTGTGGATTCTAGTTCATAAATCTGCAATCTGTTCATTCATATTCATTGTGTGCCAGGAGTATACAATGATGAATTGGATCAGACACATTCCTCCTCTTCCTCAACTTCAAGGAGCTTACCATCTTAAAGAGGGCATATTGCAAATGAACAACCCATTCTATAGTAGAGTAGTAAATGCAAGAAAAGGGTAAGTAGAGTGCTGGGAGGGAAGGCTGGGGGGGGCGCTATATATTTCATCTGGGGAAGCCTGAGGGTTTTTCTTGGCAATGCCGGAACTGGAATGTGAAGGATGTGTCCCAGGACCCTGGTCAAGGAAGAACTGGGAAGGAAGGCAACTGCAAATTTTTGGAGGCTTGAACAGAGCACTTCCAAAACAGCGCGGTCGTAATCCAGTGACCATAATGCCAAGTGGCTTTGCACTCCTCAAAAGAAAAAGCCCAGCACTGTCCTTCCTGTGTCTGGAGGTCTGCCCTTTGAGTCTCCTATCACTTGTCATTCATTCATGGAGTATGTACTGAGCACCCACTCGGTGCAAGTACCGAGCTGATAGCGGCCTCAAGGGTGCTTCCAGACTTTGGCGAGTCTTTAATCTATTGGAGCAGACAGACCAGGGGGGCGGATTCCGGGAGTGCTGGGGGCTGTGAAGTCATGCTGTAAGCTGACGCTTAAGATGTTAACAACCCTTTAAGGACCCATCTGCCTCGCTGCGCTCTGCTCACCCCGTCACTGGGGGGCTCTGGGCCTGCCACTTGCTTGTCCTTCTCCGAGGGAGAGATATAACCAAGTGTTCTAGTCACTGCCCGGAATGCCCTTCTCCCCTTGCCCAAGGCCACTGCCCGCCTGGAGCCAGCTCCAGCACAGCGTCCTCCTTGCGTGGCCACACTCTTCGGCGCGCAGCTCGGCCAAGTGGGTTGACGCTGCGCGGGCGGCCAGGGAGCTCCTGGGGGCAGACGCCGTCCAGCCTCTCTGACACCGGGCGCCCACCCCAGGCCGGCTCTCTACCTAAGCAGCCCCTAAGCTCGGCCAGAGAGCGCGCACGTGGGCGCAGCCTGGAGGCAGCGGGGACCCTTTGCCATGGGAGCGAGAGGAGACATTCTGCTGGTAGACCTTGCCCAAGGGGTCGCGCTGCCCACCGGCACCCCTCCCGGAGCCCCGGCTGGGAAGCTCGGGGACGCGCTCGGGCAGGAGCGCGCGCGCCCGGCGCCTCCGGGGGCCCCGCAACAGCGCGGGGCGGGCAGAGGAGGGGCCGAGGGCGGGGCGGCCACAGCCTCCGCCATTCCCGGGCCCCCCCGGCCGCGGCGCACCGCCTTCCCGCCCCCGCCCGCCCTCCCCCGCCGCGCGCGCTCCGCCCGCCCCGGAGCCTCGCCCTCCGCCACGATGAGCAAATGAGCGCGAGCGAGGGCATGAAATTTAAATTCCACTCAGGGGAGAAAGTGCTGTGCTTCGAGCCCGACCCCACCAAGGCGCGAGTGCTGTACGATGCCAAGGTGCCGCCACGGAGGGACAGGGTGGAGGCGCGGGCCGGGAGACCCGGGGACCGGAGGCGGGGGCGGGGGCGGACAGCGGCGCGGAGTGCGGGGACCGGCGGGGCTCCTCGGCCTGCGAGGAGCAGTGTGGGCGGCAGGGGGCGCTTGTGAGGCGCCGAGCGTGGGAGTCGGTGCTGGTACATGATGCTTCCGCTTCCTCCCAGCGTTTCGGGCCGCGCATGCGCGGTAGAGAGCCTCGCAAATGCCGTGTCGCGAGCTTGGGCGGCGGTTAGTACCCGCGACCCCATCGTGGGCCACGGGTGGAGGCGGCTTCTCGACTACGGTCTCATCTGTCGCCTCAAATCTCTGCTCGTCCTGTGCGGCCCAGTGCCGCGATAGCTCCGGTGGGACGCCGTTGCTGTCCAGCTCAGGTCCTAATGTGTCGTTTCATGGCACTGGCTGCCAATTTGCAAGATTGTTGCTGTAGGACCCTAGTCCAGTTTAGGCCCAGTCCCTCATGTAGGCCATCCCGAGGGCAAGGTTGGTCCAGTGCTTTTGCCCCTCAGGGCCTTGCGGCATTTACGTTTTCAGTCCTCAAAGGATTTGTGTGTTTCTGACAATGTTTGAGCAAAATTGTGCCCCAGGCCCGTCCACCTAAGTCTCAGGAGCGCTGAACCGTATCTTGCAGCTCCTCGGATCTGGCTGGTGGGCAGAAATGAGCACCGAATTCCTGGAACCCTAAGGAAAACGCAGTTCAGCGACCTGGGTCCCTAGGGCCACCTGGGCAAAACATTTGGCAGCAGGGACAGGGGCGGCTCCAGGTGTGTCTTTCGTGAAGCCTGGGCGGCTCTGTCATTTAGGGATGCTTCAGGGTCTCTGGGCTGAGTATGTTCTACCTTTGGTCTCCTTCGCCTCAGTCTTCGTCTGTTTTCTAACCCTCTCTGCTGTCCCTCCTCTCTCTTTCCACCTCCGAGTCTCCCCGGAAGGCGGGGAGGGAGACAAGCCCCATCATTAACGTCAGATGTTCCCTCTGGGGACACAGCAGAGAGGGGATTCCGGAGTCTCCTGCCAGCCTTCCTTGCACTGGATGCAGGAGAGCCCGGGAGACTACAACTCCCATAGGTCTCACAGCTTCAGCTTTCACCTTGCCTGGTCTTTCTCGTTAGTGACAAATCAGCTGGCCAATGGCTTCCGAAATTTCATCCTGTGTCATTCTCAGAGACCAATCACAGGATGGTTGGACGGATGTTTCCTATTTTGAAGGCGTCCACTTAGGGGGAAAAATGGTATTGAAAGGAAAAATGTTTCAGCCTAGCTCTCGGTCTAAAAGAGGAGACAATGCTTTCTTTTCTTTTAAAAATGATCTATGATCTAGTTTTCCTGATCTAACTTCCAATTTTCTGTATATTGTATCATTTATGGGCAATATTTCCTGGTTTCAGATTGTCGATGTTATTGTTGGGAAAGACGAAAAAGGCAGAAAGATCCCAGAATATCTGATCCATTTTAATGGTTGGAACAGAAGGTGAGTGTACTTGTTAAACTGGACTGAAAATTGATCATCTTTGTGGCCCAGGAACATTTCAGATTTCTTTAAGTTTTAGAAACACTTGTAGAGAAGTTTGTTTCATTTCCTATTTTTGCTTTGTTATCAAAGCTAGCCTATTCTCAGGAATAATTACTTTTAAGTCGATTATATTTGGATTTTCTATAGGAGATTCTTTAAACCTAGTTGTTTCTATGTCTGAGCAAGTTACCTTTTCAGTTTATTTGTATCCTCTTTCTGATTTAAAAACATTTAAATAATTTTCTAAAATGTAATTCTGAGGCAGTTTGTTACTGTGAGGTACTTTTAGTATTTGCTTCATATCAAACTAAAATATTGAATTTTCCTTTTTTTGTTCAATTAGCTGGGATAGATGGGCAGCCGAAGATCATGTGCTTCGTGATACTGATGAAAATCGCAGATTACAGCGTAAATTGGCAAGAAAAGCTGTAGCTCGCCTGTAAGAATATAAAAATCAAGACTTCACTGTTATGCAATGTGTTTTCCCGTAATGTTTTGGATTTATTAAGTAGTTTTACCTATTTAAAGTGTGTAAGGGAAGAGTGTTATTCTAAGTAACTACAGTGTTTTCAGAGTAGTTATTGCATAATTTTCTGAAATGAAAATCACCATTTATTTTATAAGGTTTAATTATTTTTCAGATATTTAAGAATTATTGTCTATTATATCTTGTTTTGATCTCGAGACCCATATCAGTTCAATGTCCAAATTTATTTCAGTTGCATTTATCCTTTTCAGGAGAAGCACAGGAAGAAAGAAGAAACGCTGTAGGTTGCCTGGTGTTGACTCTGTCTTAAAAAGCCTCCCTGTTGAAGAAAAAGATGAAAATGATGAAAACTGTGAGTGACTTGACTTCATTTTCTTTGGCTAAAAGAACTTTCACCTAGTCTTTTTATACTGCAGGACTGAGGGGAGGATTCATTGAAATTATAAACAGGGAAACATTTCAAGCTCATTATGTATTGTATTTTCTCCTTTTGTTTTCGAAAATTAAAGTAGCAGCCAATATGATAAGTCAGTAAGTCAGTAATGACACCTTATCAGAGTCATGCTCATGACCACTGTATTCTTGGCCAGTGTCTTTGTATGAACCCCTCCCAGGTCTGTTCTCACAGTCATTCTCTTCTTGGCACCTCCCAGGCCTTGGCCTCACTTATAAATGCAACAGGGAACTGTAGGATCCTAACCGATGAAACGCTTTCAGATCATTAGCTTGTGTGATTTTTGTATCCATTGAAGTTGTTGTCAATATAAATTTCTGTCGTGAAAGATGTGGTATTTATGTTCAGCATTTGAAATGTATGCAGGACTTGCCAGGTGCAGTGGCTCATACCTGTTATCCCAGCACTTTGGAAGCTGAGGTGGGAGGATCGTGTGAGGCCAGGAGTTTGAGATCAGCCTGGACAACATAGTGATAGCCCGTCTCCAAAAAAAAAAAAAAAACCATCTAGGTGTGATCACGTGCACCTACAGTCCCAGCTACTTGGGAGGCTGAGGCAGGAGGATCACTTGAGCCCAGGAGTTTGAGGTTACAGTGAGCTATGATGGAGCCACTGCACTCCAGCCTGGGTGACAGAGTCCCCATCTCTGAAAAGAGTATACAGGGCCGTAGTTTATTATTCACTGTAGAATGCATACTGCATCTAAATATTTGTAAATGTAATGGTTGATGAAGTATATAATATGGGTTTGATATTTTTGTTTTACCTAGCAATAAACAGTTCCTCTGATAGTAATGAAGAAAAGGATGAAGAAATAAGTGAAGAAAGTGATATTGAAGAAAAGATCGAAGTGGTATAAAGTTTTTATTGTAAAAATTCTTTGTTGCATATTTTAGTGGTAAATTTCATGGTAAAATTCTGCAGTTGTGAATTATTTTCTAGAGATACATTTTTTAAACCAATAATGTAAATTTTTTCTTGACATTTAAAGAAAAACAACCCTTATTTTTAGTCACTGTATGAGTCTCTCAGTGGCTCTTTATGCCCGTAAAGTGTTTCCAAAAATTATAGTTATCTCTTTCTTTCCAATCAAATTGTGAACTTTATTTTATAATGATAATAAATTTTTTAGTGGAGTATAACAGTTTGGCATCTTCTCCCTGCTTCCAAAGTTAATGTGAATCCCAGTGGTAAACTCAAATGGGGATGAAACAAAATGTGCATTTGTGATGTGGTTAGTGCCCTGAAACAAGTTAACTTTTGGCCTTCAATATACTTTCAATTAGCACACATGGCCTAATGTGCACCTTGAGGATTAACTGGATTTGTTTCATAGTAGCCTCTCGTGTGTTAGTCCTTTGGATACAGACGCTGTTACTGTTTTAAATAGTTACAAATGGAATTGTGATATTGCAGAAAGAAGAACCAGAGCTGCAAACAAAAAGGGAAATGGAAGAAAGAACAATAACTATAGAAATCCCTGAAGTTCTGAAGAAGCAGCTTGAGGATGATTGTTACTATATTAACAGGAGGAAACGGGTATATCAAGAGAACGTATAAAGCATGGATTTGTTACAGCGCTTTCATTTGGCCATATTTTGCAATCACAGACTCAAATAATTGAGAAGCTTGGAAGAATGAAGTTTATATTTTCAGTTTTGTAATAAGTCAGGTTTTAAAGTTCTCTGATTAAATTAAAACTCATGCCTGGCTGCCCATTGGAATCCTCTAAGGAGCTTTCCAGAATCCTGCTGCCTTGGTTAGGTTTAGCTTTCACTGAGAGGCTAAGACTTATTCATCTGTAGTGGGGCCCAAGTGTGGGTATACTTGTAGGGGCTCCCTGGTTGTTCACTAAGATTGGGAATCAGTGCATACATTTATTCAAAAATGTAATACCATGATCAACATAGGGATGTGATCAGTAGAGGAAAAAAATGATCAAAGGACTTCAGAATCTATTTATTTAAGAAGTTCTAGTTGAACAGGATTGGTTTTGCTTTATTTTGGTATCAAAATAATGATGTAGACATGACCACTCTTTCTTGGAATATGTGGTTTATTACAATGGGATGCATACTTCAGATGTCTGTATTTTTTGTTAACAGTTAGTGAAGCTTCCATGCCAGACCAACATCATAACGATTTTGGAATCCTACGTGAAGCATTTTGCTATCAATGCAGCCTTTTCAGCCCATGAGAGGCCTCGTCACCACCACGTTATGCCACACGCCAACATGAATGTGCATTATATCCCAGCAGAGAAGAAGTGAGTACCAGTGTGTCTGGTGTCTTGTGGTTCTCTTTGTGTATTAGAGAAGTGGCTCCCATTTAGAACAGGTGACATTTGTTTCCAGTTATTTTGAATTCATTTAATAATTCATAATTCATTGACTCATGAATCTAACGTCAAAATCTTGTCACTTGTGTAAATAGTGAAGATTCCACAAATCTGGCCTGGATTCATGGAGAATGCACTGCTTCATCACTGAGACCAGTTTTTTCAGTGATAGGTTCATGGTGAGAATTCTTTCCGTGAGAAGCACCAGAATGAGCAGTGAAGATTTTCCCAAAGCTTGTTTACAAATGGTCTTTATTCTAGTCAGAGTTTAATTTTAAAACTCTACCCCATTAAAAATTTACAACTCCATTGTGAAATTTTGAACAGTATCTATGACTTTATTGCATCTCTAATCTCTTTTTTTTAATCCTCCTAGCGTTGATCTTTGTAAGGAGATGGTGGATGGTCTAAGAATAACCTTTGATTACACTCTCCCGTTGGTTTTGCTGTATCCGTATGAACAAACTCAGTATAAAAAGGTGACTTCGTCTAAATTTTTTCTTCCAATTAAGGAAAGTGCCACAAACACTAATAGGTAAGTTCGACGGCCTGCACTTTCACCCTCAGAGGTCAGCAATGCAGTAATCAAATTTTTGTTTTTAAGAGTTCAATCTGATGCTATGAGGCCAGCATGTTTGGAGGAGGGAAAAGATTGAAAACTGCCCATATGAGTGGTTTTCTTTTTTCCTGGGTAAGCTAAGTCATCATGGACTTTTACATGGCTCTGACAGATTTTACCAAGTGAAGATCCCAGTGTAGAGAACTCAGGTGGGATGGTGAGCAGCTCTCACCATCTTTCGGAAGACAGCGGTGGGTAGGCTGAAGAGAGCACAGGCCCAGAAAGGTGGAAGGGGTGGGTTTGAACTGAGTTCCCTCACTTGCTGCTGTGTGACTTGGGGAGGTTCCTTCTGAGCCTCTTGCTTTTGCATCTATATGATGGAGTGAATGCCCACTTCCCCGTAGTTAATGTTGAATGAGAATGTTCATAACGGGCCAGCAACCTTTGGCCTTCATTAAAGGTTAGTTGCCTTCTCGCTCTGATGTGTTACCACTTTTCTTCCCTCAGTGACCAAGCATGCTCCAATCTCTTCTTTTGGGGGTGGGGGATTCCCCCAACCTAAAGTCTTTTCACTTTATCTGTATAAGCCACTACTCTATCTCCCCCCTTCTTCTCTTCCTGAGCAAGTGGTCTCTTCTTATGATTTCCACTCATCCATCTCCTCTCTGATAAGTGGTTACACTTATCAGCTGCCTTTACCTACCACCGCCCTGCTATATACTCTTCCTCCAAGGGCACTAGTAACGTCCCACTTGCCACACACTGTGGTTTGCACCAGCTGCCTTTCCCCGCCCTCCCCTTCTCCCTTTGCTTCATGGCTCCCAGCTCCCCTGGTTCTCTGTCTGCCTCACCACCATCTCCTCTGAGCCTGCCTGCCTGTGAGGGCTTCTCTCCACCCTCCCATTCCGCATGTAGGTTTCACCCCAGGTGAGAGACCTGCAAGATTCACTGGGGGCCTCTGTCGAAGTCCCTGTGGCCTATTCCTAACCTCAAGATTCCCAGTGTCCAGGGTGGACTGTGTTTCCACAAAGCTCCCCTGGTGCTTGTGGCTTTTTCTAGCCCTGCCAGTAGTTACATTTTGATCAGATTATATGATACTGTTATTCTGTGGACCAGGATTTCTCAACCTGGGCCCTCTGAATGTTTTGAACTGGATCATTTGTTGTAAGGCTGTCCTGTACATTGTAGGATGTTTAGCAGCATCCCTGGCCCCCACCCACTAGATGACGGTAGCATACCTTCCCTCAGTTGCGACATCCAAAAATGTCTCCAGACACTGCCAACTGTCCCATTAGGGCAGAATTGCTCACAATTGAGAGCCACTTCTCTAAGACAAATATAAAAGGGGCATCACAATCTTTAATGCCAGTGTGCCTTGCAGAGCTTTGGAGAGGATTAAAATGACTTAATATGTTTGGTGACTCTTTTTAAGAAAGTATGTGTTTTGGTGCATTTGGAGGTGTAGACTTCCAACCCTCTTGAAGTAGAGAGTGTTTTCTGCTTTCAAGAGGCCCTTTAAGAAGCCCCCAGGTTCTGCAGAAGCTCCTTGTGCTGGCTGTGTGTGACACTCTCCCTCTCCCCTAGGAGCCAGGAGGAGCTCTCTCCTAGCCCACCTTTGTTGAATCCTTCCACGCCGCAGTCCACAGAGAGTCAGCAGACCACGGGTGAACCAGCCACCCCTAAAAGGCGCAAAGCTGAGCCGGAAGCATTGCAGTCTCTGAGGCGGTCCACGCGCCACACGGCCAACTGTGACAGGCTGTCTGAGAGCAGCGCCTCGCCTCAGCCAAAGCGCCGGCAGCAGGACACGTCCGCCAGCATGCCTAAGCTGTTCCTGCACCTGGAAAAGAGTAGGCTCATTCCTGGGTGCCTCAGGCTGGGGAGAGCCAACATTTACTTTGTGCTTAGTCTGTGCTAGGCTCGGTGCTAAGTTTGCATGCGTGTGCAGTGTGTGTGATTTCCATGACACGTCCAAAGCCCCGTTACGCCACTCGCTTTGCAGAGCCGCAGATAGATGAAGTGGCCGGCACAGACCGTGCAGTGAGGCTTGGTGGCAGAGGACTGAGTTGTCTCCTCAGCTTTCCCTTTTCACCATCACTGTCTACCCCTTCTTGTGAGCAAATTGAGATATTACAATTCTGTGTTTTGGAAAGGTAGTCCTAAGGATTCATTCAAAATGAGAAATTCTAATGTGTTGTTTTGGTTTTTTTTTTGTTTCCTTGTACTATGTCCGTAGTCTCTCTGTTCAAAAGTTTAATTTTGAAAGTTCTATCCTGAAATATCAAAATGAGAATGCCCACATTTCCATCCTCTCTTCTTACCTCATCTCAGACCCAACCAAAACTCCATCAGATCTGCTCACCTTGAGTTTGAGCTGCAATGTTTGAAGGGCAAGATAAATTATGGAAGAGTTCACAATTTTTTTCCAAAATGCACATAGATCAATTGACTGTAGTATAAAACTTTAAGCCACTGCTAATCATTTTTAAACTTTAAAACTGCTAAAACAAGTACCATTAATTGAATACAATGACTTCAGAAGCTAACATTAGCTATCATAACATACACTAACCAGGTATTTTCCCAAATTTATGAAAATGTGGCTGTTTAACCTATGCTAATAAAGCCCTCTTACTGGTATTATTCATTATACATTTATGGCCATATTGACAAATAAAATGTGTGGTGTTCAGTGTTTACATAATTCCCCCATTTACTGCCCCAAATGAGTAAAATGAAAGGTTGATGCCAGCAGGACTAATGCTGTCACCCAGAAGATGTCAAACTCAGTGAAGAAGTTGGCAGTAGAGGCGGGTTGCATGCTTGTCAACGGGCAAACTACACGGAGACCTCCTATGCTAAGGTCAGGGCAAAACTCCTTGGAGCCAAATCCTCAGGCCCCAGTAAGTGTATCTCATGCATGTCCTTCTGCTCTCCCCTGTTCTTCCCCCAGCCTCTCCTGCTGGGCCGACTCCTTCAGGTCTTGTGTGAAGCGTTACCCTATCTGAACTCCCAAAGCTGTCATCACAGTGGTGCTCAATGTTTAGGCGCCCGCTTCCTTGTGTACCTCAAACCCACCATTCCCATCACATCACAAGCTCCTGAGAGAAAGAGCTGACTTGTTGCTCGTGTCACCTCCATCGCAGCTCAGAGTTGGGGGCATAGTGCCTTTATTAAAAGGATTTGTTTTGTAAAATTTGGATACAGTCAAAAGGCCACACTCAAGGATCCAGAAGGCCACATGCGGCCTCAAGGCCACAGGTTCCCAACCCCTGTTTTAGGTGCTTAGTAAGTACTTGATTGAGTGAAGACTGGGAAAAGTTCCGAAAGGCAGAGTAAAAGAAGACATACATTTAAAAAAAAAATCCTTTTGGACAATCAAGTGCTAAAACAAAATCAATTTAACAGCTTTATGGAGATATAACCCATGTACCTTATAATTAACCCATTTAAAGTGGTTTTGAGCATATTAACAGAGTTGGGCAGCCATTGCCAAAAACAGTTGCAGACATTTTCACCATCCAAAAAAAAAAAAAAACCCCACATCCATTAGCAGTCACTCATGCACCCCTCCCTGCATCCCCTTCAACCACTAATCTATTCGTCTCTATAGATTTGCCTATTTGGGGCATTTCATATAAATGGAATCATATGTATGTAGGTGGTTAACAAGGATTGATTGAATATTGGGAAGATTCAGTTGGGAAGAGTAAAGAGGCAGGTTTCATTTTTTTAAAAGAAGATGCTAAAAAGTAAAGTGCTTTTTCTTTTTTTGTTTGTGTTTTTTATTGAGGTGATAGTCACATTGAAAATTAACTGTTTTAAAGTAAATAATTCAGTAGCACTATCTTTTTTACCAGCTTTTTTGAGATATAATCCACATATCATACAATTACCCTTTTAAAGTGTACAATTTGGTGGTTTTTAGTGTATTCACAGAGTTGTACAACCATCTCCACAATCTATTCCAGAACATTTTCAACATCCCCTAAAAGAAACCCCATACTCATTGCAATCACTTCCTTCCTATTTCCCCCTTCTGTAAGCTTTGGTGACCACTAAGCTACTTACTTTCTGTCTCTGTGGATTTGCCTATCCTGGATATTTAATATATATGAAATCATGGAACGCGTGGCCCTTTTAGATTGGCTCCTTTCATTTAGCATAATGTTTTCAAGGTTCATCCACATCGTAGCATGTATCAGTACTTCATTCCCTTTTTTTTAACCAAATATTCCAGAGTCCAGAGTGCTAACCATTACACCACGGAACCGCTTTAACCAAATATTCCAATGTTATCTTTTTATAAGAGTAAAGTTTTATTGTTAAAGATTAATAATTTCTGAGAACCAATTTTAAATTTGTGTTCTGCTGTTTTTAACAGTCTTGATGACAGTCCTTCATTCATTTGCTGTGTAACTTACAGGCAAATAATTCCTTTTTTTTTTTTTTTTTGAAGAGACACCAGTGCATAGCAGATCGTCTTCACCAATTCCTCTGACTCCCAGCAAAGAAGGGAGTGCTGTGTTTGCTGGCTTTGAAGGGAGAAGAACTAATGAAATAAATGAGGTAAAGAGTTAGTGTTTCATGTTTGTCCCCAGTGATTCCTTCACCACTTGTGGTTGCTTAAATCCTATGGAAGGAAGTTAAGGTTCTTGAAGCATCATGTTGTTATTACTGTAAGCGTTAACAAAATTGTACATAGGATTATGCTTAACAGTATGCTTTTGGTTTCTAAAATGAGAAATTTCTAAAAATTTGGTGTTTGTTAGGATTCCAGTCCTATACTAATGATCATCTTTTACCTTAAATAAGTGTGATTATTGAAATACCAGTACTTTCACTTTGTATAACAGGTGTAAACACACTTTTTCTGCAAAGGGCCAGAGGGTAAATATTTTAGGCTTTGTGAGCCATATGGTGTCTGTCGAGACTACTTAACTCCAAAAGTAGCCACAGACAATGTATAAATGGAATGAGTGGGCTGTGTTCCAATAAAACTTGATTTATGGAAACTGAAATTTGAATAGCATTTCCTTTTCATGTGTTACACAATATTATTTTATTTTCCAGTCATCTAAAAATATAAAATGCATTCTTACCTCATGATCAATATAAAAACAGGTGGTGGTTGGGCCAGGTATGACCAGTGGGCTGTAGTTTGCTGACTCCTGCTTTCCATACCTAATTCTCCTCTGTTATTAACAGTAATATTAATAGCCATCCTTTCCAGGGTGTGCCGTATGCCACCATTGTGTCAGACACTTGAACAAATTTTCCTTGACTTCTTGAGATCAGCCTTGCCACCAGGTTTTCATTTGACAAATGAGGAAACTATTCATTTTAAAACTATTTTGAAGGCCCGTTAGGTGATGTAGTATAGGTAGTGAGCATTTCAGGGGTTCAGAAGCCTTAGTCCATTGGCACATTTTGTGAATTTCCCCTAGGAGGTGGGATTTCCTTGTTTCTTTAAGATGGGTAGGAATTGTACATAGGAAGATGGCTTTACTAGGCAAAGAACACTTGATATGGGAACAGGGGTTGGCAAACTTTTTTTGTCAGATGACAAATATTTTCAGGGCTGTGTGCCATATGGTCTCTCTCGAGATTGTTCCAGCGGGATAGCAGCATAATCCATAAACAAATGGATGTGGCTGTGTGCCCCACCCCCAGTTCATTCATGGACACTGAGAATTTAATTTCATATGACTTTCACATATCATGAAATATTATTCATTTAATTTTCTTTCTAGCCATTTTTTTATTCTCTCTCTTTTCCCTTACCCTACACAAAGCTGTCTGAGTAGGTATGCTACTCACTGATAACATGTTAGGATGCCATCACTTTGGCACTAATAGAATGACACCACACCCATTTTATAAATACTACTTACTCTCTTTTGCCATTTAGTGTTAATATGATTCTTCAAGAATATAGATATTGCTTTAGTCAAAATATAGACTTAAAAAAATCTAGCCTGAGTAACATAGCAAGACCCCGCCTCTAAAAATTTTTTAAATATAATTATCTGGGCACAGCAGCACTGGGCTTATTTTGGCCCAGAAGCTACAGTTGGCTGATTTAGAAGGGAGAAAGCCTGATTTGTGTTATAATGATTGTTGGGGGTAGGTTAGGATATTCCTAGTTCAAGCAGTCCTTGACACACCCATTTTTCTAACAAGAAGGCACTGCAGGTTTTATTATTTAAGGGGAATCACATTTCTTTAGAAGGGCACCTGCATATTCAGGCAAGGACCATTCCCACTCTGGTCGGCAGTGCAAGTCTGACATCTAGTGGTTATAGGTACAGCCACAGCCATAGTAAAAAAGTAAAAAGAAGTATACTTTCTGGTAATTGGTTGGAGTTGAGCAGGCTCTTAGGACTCCTGAGACCTTAGTGAATTCCTACCTCCTTATGTGCCTCTATCGCAGTGGTTTTTAACCAGTCGCTGCCCCACTGTATCAGGGGAAAGTCTGGCCCTGCACATTGCTAGTAAAGATCCGCAGATGGTTCCCGTGCATACCACGCTGAGAATCCCTCCACTAGAAACCTACTATTTTCACCCATAAAATGAGTCTTTGATAAGTAGAATATTATGTACTGCGTTGAAATGCACAATTGAGTGAGTGAGGTAGAGCCACTTGCTAATTAGCCAAATGACCTGCTTTTGTACTGTGGTTCATGCTTCCAGTGTTTGCAAATTCCTGTATGTTCCGTTTGACTACCACTGTCAAAATGGTTCCCAGGCTTCAGCCCTGTGCACTGGGTGGGTGCCAGGGATAGTATAAAGATGCTGAAACAATCTCTGCTCTCAGCACTCTGCAGCACAGAAGGCTGGGGCAGGGGTTGGGCGGGCCTGTGGGAGAGTCTAGAGCTGGCGACGTGGGGGCTGAAGTGAAACAGAGGCCTTCATCCTGGAGTCCTACAGAACCACCTTGGTGCTTTTTAGCTTCTACAGTTTCATTTTGTCTAATTGACTCTATGTCAGCATTTCTGGATTTTGGGGGACACCCTTCTTTGTCTCCTAAAGGATCTCCTTCAGCCTATTTCCATATTAAATTTGATGTCCCAAAAGCCAAAGTGGCAACTCAGTAGAGTAGGCTCTGGTTCTATAATTTGCTGAAGTACTTCTACAGAAACTGTTTAGAGAGTTTTGAAATACAGCTCTCCCTGTAACAAAAGCCCCAAGTCTACCCACAGTTCTCAAATTCAGAGTGAAGGCAGAGAAATCAGTTACCAAGTTGGAAGTCTATTTTCAATTGAATTAGGGGTTAAAAGGTTCAAATTAGTTTCCATAATGAATGTAACAGCAAGAAATTAGGGAATCTTGAAACAATGGTAATATTACTCAAAACATCTTTGGGTTACTTTTTAATGCTTCATTCTCTCTAATGCAGCAGGATTTTCAATAAAGGAAAAGGGGAATCATGTTTCTTTAAAAGGATAATAAATAGTTTTAAAGGACCAAAATAGTTACCATTATTTATAGGGAATAGCTGTTGAGAATTAAGAAATCAATATTTCCTTGATCTGATTTTAAGTCTTTTTGTCCTTCATTTTTGTTTATTTTTCTATTAGCTTGTGTTTATTTTGATATAGTGGCATATTTTTTCCTCTACATACAATTTGCTGTCATAATTTTTAGATGGTTGGAAGTGTCTCCATTAAGAGTAACGAAAGCGTTCAATTTGTGCTTTTTGCCAGGTCCTCTCCTGGAAGCTTGTGCCTGACAATTACCCCCCAGGGGACCAGCCGCCCCCTCCCTCTTACATTTATGGGGCACAGCATTTGCTGCGGTTGTTTGGTGAGAATCCCAGTTCTTACTTTCTTCTTTCCATTTTTCATTTTGCTTTGCTTTCAGCACTCTTGTTAGCTTATGTACATCTTACGGGTTGGGCTCTAGGTATCTAACTGATACAGAAATTTTGAGGTCTAAGAAAAATCATACAAAGGTGACCTGTTCGAAGAAAAGGCACTGAATGGATCTTAAATTTCACAAAACTTATGTTTGTAATATGTGTATTGTCACTCTATCTTTGTTCAGTAGAAGTTTTTGGTTTTGTTTGATGACATGGATGTTAATTTTAGTTCCAATAAGGATAAGGAGGGACCTAGATGATCCTTGAATGAATCCTATGCATTGTCAGATTCTGCTAATTGTAAATGGTTTTGCTTTTATTTTTAATGCAGTAAAACTTCCAGAAATCCTTGGAAAGATGTCCTTTTCTGAAAAGAATCTGAAGGCTTTACTGAAGCACTTTGATCTCTTTCTGAGGTATTTTTATTGCTTTGACAAAACTTACTTCTGTTGCTATATATATAACTTTTCTAAACTTTTCTTTAGCACATGTGAAAGTCAGCTCTGTGGTGTTTTAAATAGTAGCAATATAATATTACCTAAGTATGGTTGATTCTAATTGTAATGGTAAAATAGGATTTTTTTTAATATTTCATTTTTCTATGATTTCTCCAGTTTCTGAGTCAGGGGCATTCATTGTATAGAGGTAAAGTTTTTTGTGTCACTAGAAGAATTCAATTGAATAAGCTTTTAAATAGAAAATAAATTTTCTAAAGTAGAAGTGATTGAGATTGATAATTTAGTTTTACATATTTTATTCAGGAGTACCTCAACCATCAGACTTTTCTTTCTTGTGCGTAGATGAACTTAAATAATAACATTTCCATGTTGGATTTTGATGTTTACTTTAGAGTTAAGAGAAATGACCCTAGTATGTGCTGTTGTTTGTGAAGTCAGAGAAAAGTGTTGTTTTCTTCAACTGACAAAGCCAGTCATTTTCCAATCTAGTAGGGTCACTTGGCGCTAGGCTCTGCTCTTTCCCGCTCTCCCACCCAGGTGATGTCTGTTGACCACTTCTTTTCCTTGGCCTTCAAGGCTAGTTGTCACCCTGCCTTGCCCAGCTTGCCCTAGCTACCTGAGCTTGTTTCTTCCTTCTCATTAAGGGGCACCTTTGTCTTATAGTCAGGCCCCACCCTGACTTATGAAGGTCAAAATGGGGCCCAACTATCGCACAGGTTAGCACCCCAGCCAGAGAAATGGGTCTTTTGGTTTTAAAAGATAACTTTCATGTGGGCATTTTGAATAAAGGGTCCATTAGTGGAATTAGACTTAACATTTTACTGGAAAAAAGTTTCAAAAATATCTTCTTCCCTCCCAGCCTCCTTTTCAAACAAACCCACAGCTCTATTTGGCATAAAATTTTGTAAACTGAAATCAAATAGTGCCAAGAAAATATGCAGAGATAGCTGCAAGTTAGCACGGAAAGCTGGCTAATTTTGAAGTATGCCTAATACAAAGTATAAATTAGAATTTTAGGAAGTAACTTAGAAGGATTTATAGGTAAATATAGTAAGAAATTTAAAAAATATATCCAAAGACATCAATTAGGACCAGTGGGCTCAATAATGACGATAAAAATGTTACAATCATAGAAGGAAAAAAGTTAGCTGCCCAATGAATTGTGACTCATTTTTACTAAAGAAGATATTATACATTTTTAGGAATTTGGACAGGTGGGAGGTAGCTGGGAAAACAAGTATGAAAGTAATTAGCTTACTAGTTAATATTGCACATTTGAGAATGTTTTAGCCCTCCATGGCAAAATCAGTTGAAGTTTGAGTCAAGATATCATCTGCATATTGCAGACTCTTGAATGCCTGGCCACATTTTAACATCCATCTACACAAGTAAGTCTTTTTATGTTTTGGTACAGTAAGCTAGAACTATAACACCCTTTGGCATGGCAAGTTAAGATAAAATGCTATTACTGGTGATTCTGTTCAATTTTGGTGTAACGTTGCTCATATAAGCAACATAAATTTCTCATGACATTTGTTGAATTTATAATTTGTTGTTTTTTGTACTTTGAAAAACAGGAAAATGTAGAAATATTCACTGAGGCTTTTTTCCCACTGAAGTATTTGTATAACCAGACTGCCACCTAGCGGAGTGTAGGTCCTATTTCTCTTTGTACACCTGGTGATGGTGAAGGGATTCAGATATTAACAGATAGTAATTAATGTAGAAGCCGGATAAGTGCAATGGAAGTAATCAGTATATAGAAATCTAGATTATAGTCTTTTTTTTCTAATACCAAAAAGGAGTTGAAATGTTAGTTGGTTGAAAGATAATATTTTGCTTAGTGGTATTTAGTCCTTAGTATGATGCTCACTGGGGCCATTTTTTTTCTTTCGCCAGGTTTTTAGCAGAATACCATGATGACTTCTTCCCAGAGTCAGCTTATGTCGCTGCCTGTGAGGCACATTACAGCACCAAGAACCCTCGGGCAATTTATTAACGTTTTGATGGTTCTGTAAGACCAGCTGCTCCATCTAGCTTTGCGCTCTGGGTTCCAGCTGAAGAACTAACAAAACAGTGGGTCTTCCTTACACAGAGTGCAAATGCAACACCCATCCTGTGGGCTCTGGCAGAGGTGGGCCCTGTTGTTTTAGTTGCCCACATACTATAGTTATTTTGTTAATAATTACTTTCAAGGTGCCTATAAGGGCTCTGCTACACTTACTACTGCACAGGCCATCTGTGATGGCAGAAAAAATAAAGAGCAACTATGCTCACAATGAAATGTTCATGAAAGTGTACATGGGTTGGGCCATTTGGGTAGATGTTTCAGTTAGTTAGCAAGAATGACGTTGTTTTGTTATTTGTTAGCATTAAACAAAATTTTTTTTGCAAACTGTTTTCATTCTTGTGATGAGGCGGAGCAACTCTGTCCAACAAATTTTAGTTTGTACTTGGAAACTGCAAAGTAGTCTCAAAGTATTTTAGAGGGAATTGGTATTGATGGCAAAAGAAAATTTGCAGCTATACATTTGCTTGTAACAGTTCCCTCTCTGTGAAACATTATTTTTGGTGATCCAAATAAAGCATTGCCTGTCTTGTTTGAGATTTTATAACTATACTTTGTTGTGTAATGTTATGGTTCCCTTTCTGTAAAATGTTATTTTTGGTGATCTAAATAAAGCATCGCCTGTGTTGTTTGAAATAACCAGGAGAAAGAAGTTTTGCTTTGGCCTTGTCCTTTTCTCTCTATTGCGGGATAACAGTGGGATAACCTTGACTCATAACCTTTTGTTTCACTTTGTTTTACTTTGTGTCTTTTTTGTTAAGTAAGTCCGCCTTTGGTTCTGCCTCACTTGGCATGACTAGACAGTGGTTACTGGAAGCTCCTTTGGTTCTGTGCTGTCTTGTTGCTGCCCTGCGGGCTCATCTGGGGCCGACACCAATTTATCCTCCTCCCTCGTTACCAAGTGATGGTCTCTGCAGTCACCCCTCCAATCCTATTTTAGTCTCACATGCCTTGCCTCACCCCAGGATGTTTTAAAAGTTCTAAATCAGTAGAAATGATACCAGTGCCATACGAGCATTGAATATAGCAACTGTCTTTTCTTATAGCTTAGCTCAGAAGACCCTAACTTCCAAAGACCACTGGTCATGAACAACAAGGGCCACAAGGATTTTTTTTAATCTATAAGTAGTTCTATCAAAGTGATTTGTGCATACACTGACCAGTGAAAATCAGTACTGTGCACTTAGTAGTTGCTAAGTTAGACTGGGGTTTTGGTGTCTTTAAATCTGGTGCACTTGCAGTGTGCTCTGAATTGTTGAAAAAGTTTAATTAGTAAATTATTCATGACCTGAAAAAGAAAAAGAAAAAAAAATTCCTTTAGAAGAATCTACTTGTTTAAATGTCTCCAATGAAATGAAGACAGACTTTCTCAGAACATTTATATAGTTATATACCTTGAGTTTATAATTCATTTGCTAATGAAAAATTATATTCTTCTCCTAAAGGCATTTCTTAATTACAACTTCTCTTAAAAGATGATTATATGCTGCTTAGGTTGATTTAACTAATAACTTGTCTTCAAAATATCTATCCCTCTATTGTATATTACTAGTAATTGAAATCATTCCTCAGATAAAAGCATGTATATGCATTTTTCAAATCCTTATAAAAATTATAAATTATCCTCCTTTTGTTTATTTTTAAATTGTTACTTTCCAAAACTGCCAAACCTTGAAGTTTTAAAGTATCACATTCATTGTATCAGTGTTTTCCTTTCAGTAGTCATTTAAAGGCATGTTGAAACTCCTCAGTAAACTGGTTAAATCTTTTTTCTAAAAGCAGTGCAGTTGGAGAGACACCTTTTAATTTTGGCTGCTGCTTATCTTATTCTCGAGCCACATTATTCCAGATATTCATTTGGGATGAATCCTTAGTGCATATTTGTTTTTACATAGTTCCAGCCAAAAGAGAATGCCTCCGTCTTCCCTGGAGTCCATCTAAATTCGATATGAATTTATCAATGGCCATTTCTTGCCTTTAGCTTTCCCTCTGTTGTAAATTTTAGGACATCTGACCAATGAGCAGAATGCAAGTTCCCAGCGAATGTGCTCAGGAGGTTGTGCCTAGCCGGCCCCACTCCCTTTGCACGGTGCCAGGCACATCAACTGGGAGGCCATCTGAGATCATCTTATCCAGATGGACATGTTGCCAACACACATGCACATGACATCTTTTGTCATACAAGGAATACAATTACTGTAAATGAGTGAATGAGCAAGAGTTCACATGTAGTGAACTCTTCAGGTTGTTGTAAAATCAGGAGACCTTTCCTATAGGACAGTGCTTCTCACACTTGATTGTGCAGTCTTGCTGGGATGTGGGTTCCAATTCAGCAGGTTTGGGTGAGGCCCAAGAGTCTGCACTTCTAATGACTGCCGGTGTACTGATGCTGCTGGTCCTTGGTCCTCACTTTGGGTAGGGAAGTTATGGGGTGTTGTTGGAGGGGATAGAATGTACAAAATCAGGGACAAGAAACAGGATTCAGCAGACGTAGCTAGCCCCTTTGTGCCATACTTTCTGTATGGTTTTCCATTTGTTCTCAGGACAGCTGCATAAGGAAGGTATTATATTAAATATCTTACATAAATCAAGAAATTAGAATTCAGATTCGTTAGAAGCCAGAAGAGAATTCAAACTGAGGTCTCTTGATTCTAAAGCTATTTCCCCCCAATTTTTCCCAAGTTGAGGCAAGACAATAGGGCAAGTTTCATGGGTCAGAGTTTAGAGGAAAGAAGTAGGGGTTTGTTTGGAATCATTTTTCTGCCATCTTCCCACTTTCTCCATCTTCCTCACCCTTCCCACATGTCCCCCAGAATTCTTACTGTTTTAAACTACCATTTGGTAGTTGGCCATTTGCTTGATTCTGGTATTAAAGCAATAGGCAGTTCTTAGTTTAAGGCTTGTTTTCATAGCTAGATCTAAGCTGGGTTTATTTTTTGTAATTCTGAAATTTGAGGGCTGATTGCAAAAGAAAAAAGTTAAGTTAGTTAAGTTCATCCAAGATTCAATTACAACACCTTTTACCAAACACATTTTCAAGAGTTTTATAGATGTTTGCCTTCCCAGAGAATTTAAGAAAATATCTTAGTTTTGGCATCCAAATCCTTTGTTGCATGAGGGTGTAATAAGAACTGTAAAATAGAATATGTGCTAAATGGCCAGAGTAATTATGGCTACATTCAAAGAGCACTAGAGACGAGATCTCTCTAGCCCAGCAGAAGTAACTCAAGTTCCTATTTTGAAGTAATTTCAAAGTACTGGTGTGCTCGTTGTTACTGATTTCTGTGGACCAGCATGATCTATCTAAATGACATTATAGAGGAATCTTATATTTTTATCATCAAACTATTTTATCTTTTTACTAGTCTTACTGAAGTTAACAGTTATCATCTAACTATTCTGAATGGTACTGCATTTATTAGTAGTTAATAGACCTTATTCCCAAGGTCAAAATTAATATTTTAGGTAAAGTGGTTATAGTTCTATGGAGATGCCTTATTCCTTGGTAAGGTGACATCCAAGCAAAAACCTGAAGTATAAGGGAGTGTGACATGCAGATAGCTGGAGGAAGAGTGTTCAGGCTGAGGGAACAGCTGAGGCAGGAGTGTTCCTGAGATTGCTGGAGGAAGAGGAGGCCAGTGTGGCTGGAGAAGAGTTAGGAAGTCAGAGAGGCAGAGGGCTGGGGGCCCTGTAGACCCCATTAAGGGTCTGCACATTATCCCAGGGGGCAATGAATTCGAATGGCAATGCTTGGCACAGTTAGCTTTGTGTTTTCTGCATGTCACTGGGCTGCAGTGCAGAGATGGAGGTAAGAAGAAAGTACAGAGTGTCCCAAAAGTGTCCATACAAAGGAAAAATTTTGTAAAATTTTGTAATGAATATTTTATAAATAAAGGTACATTTAGCTACAATTTCCCATTTTCCCTATGTATGGCGAATTTGGGGATACTCCGTAGACCAGCGGGGAGATAGTGGGCTCAACGAAAGTACTGGTATGGGGATGGGGACAGGGAGAATATTTTGAGACTTACGTGAGATGGAAGTCACACCTCAGGAAGAATAACTGGGAGGGAAATAGAATTTGCAAAGTCACCACACATAGGTGGTAAATTGAGATTGGCTGAGGTTGGCTGAGGTCACCTGGGGACAGAGCGTATGGCCTGAGAAAAATGTCAGACTTCTAATAAGAAACCCCAAATGCAAAAGACAGGGCCAAAAAATATCTTTAAAGTGCTGATTATGAACAACTTTGGACTTATACTTTATTCTCAGACAAACTGAGTCAAGAGCGAGCATCTTTCCCAGCACTTCAGGCTCTCAGGGACTCTCCACTGTGGCCCTGGCCACCGTCCCAAGCACCAGCGTCACAGTTGGCCAGTCACAATAGCCTTCAAACTCGGGTCACCTTTCAGCATGCTATATTCAACGCTACAGAGTCTAGTGTGACAGGAGCCAGCATGCCCGGGCTTCTGGGCCCTCAACACTAGGCCTTGAGAACTGAGTTGGTGTAGTATCATTTCTGGGCTTGGTGTTGTGTGATTCTCTGTGACGAATTTTCTACTCAGTTTCCAGCAAGCAGGAGACAGACCTGTCCACAGCAAAAAGCATGATAAAGACAAAGAGAGCTATTTATTCATATGAGAGTATAAACACGGTAGAGCCACTAAAAAAAAATAATTTTTAAAGAAAGTACAGAGGGGTATCTTCCACAGATGTCAATATATTGTAAAGTTGTACTCATCGAAATATGGTGCAGAAAAAGACAAACAGCAGAAGTAGACCCAGAACAGACCCGTGTGTGTGTGTATGTGTGTGTGTGTGTGTCTATACACATACACATATACATATATACACAACGTGTGTGGACAGATAGCTACCAAATTATAACAGTAGTTACAGCTGGATGTGGGATGGGGACTGGGTTGGGGACTTGGGAACATTGGTTTTATCTATAACCATTTAATTTTTTATTAATTTTTACCTTTATTTTCTTTAATTTTTATTTATCTGTTGAATTTTTAAATCAAAAAAGCCAACATTTGCATTATTGTTTAATTAATAGTTAATTCCCTCTGCTGTCCCCTGCCGCAGTTCTCAAGGTGTTTTGGTTGGCCAAGCAGGGCCCAGAGGCTGCTGGCCTGGAGAACCACGTCCTCTCTATCTTCACATGTTGAAACACAGGGGGTCGTTTCCGGCTGGTTTCTGGGAGGAAAGGCGTTGGGGGAGGTGAGTGCAGAGGAGGAGAAGGACAATGTAGAGTGTGGCCTGGAATCTCTTCCCTGTCTCCCTCCGTGGACGGCTCAAGTCCCCAGCAGTAGAGGCCCCGAGTGATGTTTCCTGAGTGACTTCCCAGGCCTGTGGGCAAAGGCAGAGGCCAGAAGCTGATGAAACCTCACGAGAGTGTTTGGAGACTCAAGCAGAGTTGTCTGTGGACCCAGATGACAGAGGTGACACAACCTTCACACTTCTCTGGCTCCATGAGGTTTCAAGCTTGGGACCATCTGGAGGCAGCCCACAGTCCAGTACTCTCAAAATGGTCCCATTATCACTCTGAGGAAGGCGAGTCTCCTTGAGGGAGCTTCCAAATCGGCCCTCCACTATTTTCCTCCTACTCCCCTCCTCTTCCTCCCCCTCTTCCTCCTCTGAGTTCCTGGGGCAGTTAGAAAGGAAGAACTTGGCAGACTGCATGGTGACTACAGCTAGCCAACTGGTTTTTGATGACTCAACAGAAAAAAACTGAAAGGGCCTTTTTAAAGGGGTTTGGTTCCTGCTAGGGCAGGTGTGTAAGGGGATAAGCATCTTTTTCACTTATACCTAAATTATAACACTTTCACATTTTAGAGTCTATATTAATTTTCTACTGCTGCTGTAACAGATTACCACAAATTTAGTGATTTAAGGCAACACAAATTTATTAGCTTATAGTTCTGAACATCAGAAGTCCAATGCAGATATCACTGGGCTAAGACCAAGGTGTCAGAGGGCTGCATTCCCGCTGGAGGCTCTAGGGGAGAATCTGTTCCCTTGGTATTTCATGCCTCTAGAGGCTTCCTGCCTTCTTTGGCTAGTAGCCCCTTTCTCTATCTTCAAAGCCAGGAGCTTTGGGCCAAGTCCTTCTCATGCACGCTGTCTCTCTGGCTGTCTGATCACAGCCAGTAAAGGGGCTCCACTTACGAAGACTCATATGATTACACTGGTTGCATGCAAATAATCTCCCCATCTCTAGAACCTTAATCACATCTGCAAAGTTCTTCTTGCCATTTAAGGTAACATATTAACAGGTCCTGGGGATTGAGATGTGGACATCTTTGGGGGCCTTTGTTCTGCCTACAACAGAGTCTAGCATGGGAGACATTTGCATTACTCAGATGCTCCAACAATGAATAGTGTTGACTTTGGAACAGGAGCATGTTCTGTAAACCTTCCCTTCATCTCTGCCCAAATGTCAGCCATTCACTTAATGCTTGAGGAGCTGGATTTGTGCTTTTGAGCTTTAGTGAAGATGGGTTGCCAGGCTGTAACAGGCCTCTGCACAGACAGAAAAAGAGCAAGACCACCCCAAGAGTTGGTAACATCAGGTTCATATGTTCTTTCACTCATTGAAAGGGATCTTGGAGAAGCCAGAAACAAAAGGCCACCTACTGTATGATTCCAGTTATATGAAATGCCTAGAATAGACAAATCCATAGGGCTGGGAAATAGATTAGTGGTTGCCAGAGGATAGGGAGAAAATTTGGACTAACTGCTATTAGGTATGAGATTTATTTTTAGGGTGATGGAAATTTCTGGAATTAGATAGTAATGATCATTGCACCACTCTGTGAATATACTAAAAATCACTGAATTATTTGCTTTCAAAGTGTGAATTTTATGGTGTGTGAATTATATCTCAATTTTTTAAAAGGGGGCACTAGAAATTGGCTATGCCTAAAACCCAAGGAAAACACACCGTAAAGACCCATTTTCCACAGCTGAAAGTCTACTCAGCCCCATACTTCAATACTTCTTTCATACTTAAGACAGGCCCAGGTTCCTCTTGGCGCTCCTCTGAGTTCATACTTCTGAAAGTCAGAAAACCCAGTGCTGCACCTTTATGCAATTTCCTTTGTAAGCAAATAGGGGTTGATAGATCTTCAAACTTCTTTGGCTTCCAAATTCGTCCGCATAGCAAGATAGGACATAAGGAATAAGTATATACTAATACTATGATTTAAGCAAAAAGGTTAATAAACAGAGAGGTTAGTGACAGCAAAAATAAAATGAATTGCTAAGAATAAGGCAAACCAGAGCCAGTTAATCTTTACAAGTCTTCATGTTTTGGAATTTCTTTGTAGCATCAATCTTCATCCTTCCAGAGGGTCATGAAAATCATATGTAGTAAAGTGCTTGACTGTGTTTTTCTATTGATTTGTACTTTTTCCATTTAGATTTACAACTTTCAGTGAAATGATTTAATAAGCCATTTTGGAGATATGGTTTGGCACAGGTAAATTACACCTGCCTGTGGGCTCTATTTTACTGCTCAATCTTTCCTGTTGTAAAGGTGACTTTGGAGACAATTTCAGATTGTCAGCCTTTATTAGTTGTCCATTAGTATCCAGAAAATAATTTTGGGTGAGATGATTTGTGAGCTGCATAAAAACATACCTATTAGTGTCAGAGTATAAAGACTGTTTAAATGTGCTTGGGCAGTACATAAAACAAAGTCTGAAAACCAAAAACGCTTTATCAGAGGGAAAACCTAGTAAGATTTTCTTTTGATATGTGATATTTCATCTTATCATTTATATTTTGTAGCATATAAAGCATAACCAATTAGAGCATTGAAACTCTTTGTTAATTTGGTGGGCCACAAGAAGCCATGGTGTAGTAAATGGATCAAAAAATCTTTCTAAATCTTTACATGCCTAACACCACCACCCCCCTTCCCTAACTTTTGAAGTGTGAGTTTGAAGTTCCTCTAATAAAGAAGTACGGTTTATCTTCCTTTACCTTGAATTTGGTCTGGCCTTGTGACTTGCTTTGGCCAAGAAGATATGGCAGAAGCGACTTTCTTCTATTCTCTCCCTTGGAACTTTGCTGAGATGTGAACTAGTTGGCCTTTTGTGGCATGTATGTTTTACATCCTGTCTGTGGAACAGCTCAAATTTCATTGCCTTGGCTGAAATTGCTGAAACTCTGGCATGTTCAGAAGCCATCAGATACTCAAGGGAACATATACCTGCCCTTGCTACTGCTCAAGTAACAAGGAAGAAAATGGATAGAGACAGCAACACGTCTTTGAAATCTTGTAGCTAGTGTGAAGTTTGGGTTTTTTTTTTTTGGTAAGAAATTTAAAGTTTGCAGAAAGCTAGAAAGGAAAATATAAAGTACATTTCACCATAAAGTTAACAACTGTTACTATTTTGTGATATTTCTTTTCAACCACTGTTTTAAAAGAAAAAAATTGTATTTGGCCAAAGTTTCCTTTAACCATTACCTGGTCTCAATCCCCTGCTCTTCTTTCAGAGGCAATAATAGCATGAGTGTGGTGTGGTGTAGTGTGGACTCACACTGTACACATGCAACTTCTTGCTCTTTTACTCATCATCATATTTTTGACATACAAATAGATGTATGATACATCTATATGTATATATCCGTATAAGCACAATATATACATAAATGCAGTTTTTGCATATGCACATATTTTGTTTAATCTTTTAAACTTCTGTATGTAGTCTATCATGTGGATATAATACCCTATATTAATTCCTTTACTATTGTTGGACATTCAGATTGCTTCCAAGTTCCCCTTTTACTAATAGTGTTGCAATGAACAGTACTTATACATAATTTCTTGTATTTAAAGACTAAGACTAAGACTTTCTCTAGGTCACACACCCAGAATTCTGGATGGTCAGACATATGCTTTTTTGCATTCTATGGACCCTAAATTTACCCCATCAGACAGGGACCTGGCTTTATAAGAGTTGCTGGATGTTAAATTTCAGGGTGGTTGTCTTATAGGACAAATTTATAACATGGGGAGCTAAAAGAAAAGAAAAACTAGATGAAAACTTGACTTCTCTTTGAAACATTCTCCAAGTGGGGCAAACATACCACATTAGATAATTTCCGAGGAGTCTCAGATTCATTACTCAATAAGGCAAACCAGCTCTTTTGTTTTGTTTTGGTTTTCTTGATGGAGAGATCAAGTTTAAAAGCCTGTTTTTTACTATGCCAAGGCATGCTATGGTAAACATACCATGGTATGATCATGGTAAAGTCAAACAATTTTCCTTCTGTAAACAGGAGAATGTTATTCTTGTTGTTTAACCAGTAAGTAGCTAAGTCCTTTTAGATTTTACACAAGTGAATTAGCACACAAGAAGCCTGCCCTCATAATAAATGTTCTTCTCAACAAATTATGTGTGCCCTTTGTCCTTTAGGTTCATCCCAGACCAGATGATCATAATAAGATGATGTCAACATCATCCTATTGCTTTCGATTTGTAACTATATCTGGGAGCTGCCCCGAGGTTTTTTGGTTTATGTCAGGTTACATGACAGCTAATCTATAACGTAGGTCCTCTTAGTTTTAAATTCTTATAACTGGCCATAAGAATTGCTGGTTTGTAGAAGTAATACTCTATCATGCATTTTGTATAGAAAAAAATGAAGAGAAATAAAACTACTGGAAAACTACATCCTTGTCCTCAAAACTCCCAAGCTAGACCTATGACAAAATGATGATTAACACAAGTAATAAAATAATAATGTTAATCAAGTAAAATCCTGCGTGCTTCCAGAAATCACTCTAAAAGGAACATCTGATGCTAGTTTTTTAGCTTCATCCTTTAAGAAGATTTTTGGAATCAAGGCTCTGGTTTTTTAAATATCTGGCATATTTTTTACACTTGAGGAGAATTTTATAAAGACGTTTCAGGTTATGCCAGTTTTCAGTGATTATCAGACAGCTCCAAATACCCGGCTTTCTGCTGTGCTCTATTTGCGTGAAAATGGGTCTCTGCAAAGCACGTTTTTGCTTTGCGCGCTTGCTTCCTGTATGTGCTGCCAGTAGGGGGCACTGGAGCAGGAAGACAGGGCGGGAGAAGGGGCTTCATCCGGATTGGCTTGCTTTTCCTGTCAGGACGCAGTGGCGCTTCACCCTGGCAGCAGCTGCCGGTGGCAGCAGGCACCTTCTGTCAGCACTTCCAGAAGCGTCCTCCTGGGGCCGGAGTGTCAGCTGGGAGGCGCCCCTTTCTCAGCTGCCTAAGCCTTAGCCTGCAGTCGCCTCCTCTAAAGAAGCAGCGCTCCCTCCTCCACAGGTATCAACACATATAAACATTTTTAAAGTCCTTGATACATTTGCCAAATTGCTTTCCAGACGAATTAGCGTGATTTACACTCCCTGGTTAAGTGCGAAAAGCTTCCAGAAAACCCTCTCTCATTCAATTGTTAACGAACTAATCATTGTCTTTGACGGCTTTTTAGGTTTAACTCTTGGATTCAGTCAGTTCTCAAATGCTAGCCCCAAGCCACCTTGCATCAGAATATAGGACTTCCAGATCCTACCTCTAGAAACTCTGATTCTGTTTAAGCTTTTTAAAATTAATAACTTTTCATGTTTTTATTTTCAAACTTCTAAATTGTTGACATGGAATTATCTAGGCCCTGGAAGTTTAACCCGAATCGACTTTAAAATCATCAGGGCCCATGGTTCTTTTTGAAGTTTTATGACTCACCCCGTTTCTTCAGTGGTTATGGGACTTTTTGGATTGTTTACTTATTGTTGACCTTTTTTTTTTTAATGGAACTAAAAGGGGATGAACTCGAATTGGGTTAGCTACACTGGATAGCTGCATGAAAGGGAAGCCCTGGTTTACGTATTTGTGTGCCCTCTGAGCCTTGGCTAGAGTCTCTTTTTCTAATTAGTACTTTCTCCAAGACCTAGAGCCTTGGTTCCCATGTTCAAAAGCTTTTAGGATGACATTGTCTGTAGTTTTCCTTACCTTAAGGAGTGGAACTGAGATATTTCCTGCAAATTGAGTGTTTGTGAGTACTGGTAGGCCAAGATGTAGTTTTTGCTTTTCCTCTGTTTGCCCTCTAGAATTATTGACATTTGGTTTTTTAGTGTAAAATATGAAATGTTGAAGGGGGATGCCTGTGGATTCTGAGGCTCCAGAATCAGTGTGTGTTTGTTTAGTGGTATCTAATTAGGAATGCCATAGATGAGGATGTTAGTGGCCCAGGAAAAAAAAATACAGTAGCTCTAGTTCTTAATTGCATTGATGAGGGGTGTCACAGTAATGGGGGAGCAAATTTTAGGGGAAAAGAGAACCTGAGGGAAAAGAGACTCAGCCTCTATCACTTAGCCTGCAAACTCTGACCTGTGGGCCAAATCTGGATTTTCAAATATACTGCCGTTGTGTCTGCCTAGTTATTTCTTGCAGTTTCAAGGTTTATTAATTCCCAGTAGCTGTTATGTCTATTTTAACACTCATAATTTATTTAATGGACATTTTCTTCCTCTCCTTTTATTGATTATATTTGACAAAGGTGTTCTTTTTACATTTTTTTCAAGGAACTTGCTCTTGGGTTTATAAATAATGCTATGTATTTCTATTTTCTAATATATTTATTTTTATGCTTTATCATTTCCTTCATCCTACTTAGACTTAATGCTTTTCTAAAAGTGTTAAGATAATTATTATTTTTGACCCAACCAGCACCCATTTCTTTTAAAATCATAGGAAATTAACATTTTTAGTTTAAAAACTAAAATTAAAACTAGAAGGCAAAGACACTATCAAAGTACAGATACAAAGAAGAAAAAAGTCATCCAATGTTCTACTGCCATAGTTAGTCACCATAAAAACAATTTTATTTTTTATTTTATTTATTTACTTACTTATTTTGAGACAGAGTCTCACTCTGTTGCCCGGGCTAGAGTGCCGTGGCATCAGCCTAGCTCACAGCAACCTCAAACTCCTGGGCTCAAGTGATCCTCCTGCCTCAGCCTCCCGAGTGGCTGGAACTACAGACATGTGCCACCACACCCAGCTCATTTTGCTATATTTAGTAGAGACTAGGTCTCACTCTTGCTTAGGCTGGTCTCGAACTCCTGACCTCAAGTGATCTTCCCGCCTCAGCCTCCCAGAGTCATAGGAAACAAATTTATTTTTAATTGGTAACTTTTATGTTATGTGCTTTCTTACATTGTAACCATTTTAGTTCAGTAGTAGTAAGTACATTCACATTGTTGTACGATGTATCTCTAGAAGTTTTTCAGCAACTGAAACTCTGTACCCATTAAACAATTCCTCATTCCTCCCTCCCCCACCCCCTGGCAACCGCCATTCTACCTTATGTCTTTTTGAAGTTGATGGCTCCAGTTACCTTGTATAAGTGGAATCATACAATATTTGTCCTTTTGTGAATGGTTCATTTCACTTAGCACAATGTCCTTAAGTTTCATCCAGGTTGTAGCATGTGTCAGAATTTCTTTCTTTTTATTAAGGCTGAATAGTATTAGATAGACCACATTTTGTTTATCATTTCCTCTGTTGATGGACATTTGGGCTACTTTCATCTCTTGGCTATTGTGAATAATGCTACCATGAGCATGTATGTGCAAATATGTCTTTGAGATCCTGCTTTCAATCCTTTTAGATAGTGTTGGGGCTCAGAAACAATATCCCAAAATGAAGGCCTCAGAAGCAGAAGTTTTTCTCTGACTTTCTCCTGCCCTCCTGTCTCTCAGTCCCATTCTCCCCTGAAGCCAGCCATAGAAACTAGAATCCCTCTTCCCCAAGGCAAATCACAGAAACCAGAACACCTTTTCTCCCAAACCAACCATAAAACCTAGAAATATTACTCTAACTGTCCCTCTACCTTTCTGTGTAAAAACTGGTCATAAAGAAAATATCTGACCTATCTTGTTTGACTGTAGGTCATACGACCCCCATTCCAGAGAGAGTCCTGCCCCATACCTCGAATGAAGGAATGCATGCTCAAAGACCAAGAAGAATCTAGACAGACAGGCCTTGCTGGGTTTCCCCACTCCATCTATTAGTATTAGATCATACCCTTTTTGTCCAATCATATTTCTATAATATATGGTTGTCCATATTTTGTTGCACCTATGCATAAAAATGGGAAATTTCCTCTGTATCTTTGGGTCTTCATTCTGAAGGCTCCCATGTATACACATTAAATAAATTTGTATGCCCTTTCTCCAATTAATCAGCTTTGTGCAAGTTGATTTTTAAGCAAAACTTCAGAGGTCAAAGAGGAATTTTCCTTTGGCCCCTACAATATATATCCAAAAGTGAGATTGCTGGGTCATATGGTAATCCTGTTTTCATTTTTTGAGGAACCTCCATACTGTTTCCCCTATCAGCTGTATCAATTTAGTCTCTTTTTTGAGGCACATATGTTTCAGTAGTTAGTTGAAAACATTCTTTAAATAAAATTTATATAAATTTTCCTGAGCCCCCTTTTTGATGACCCTGTAGGAAATCCAATTCCCTGCTCCAAGTGTCTCTGACTCCAAGGGGAGTTTTATTCTAATGTTTGCAATCGATTTCTTCTCTCATTTTTTCCCTCTCCTTAACCATTTTCCCTTTTATTTTCTGGGAGTATTTATCAACTTTGAGTCTTATATTACTAGTCAATTATAAGTCACCTGTCATCTGCCACCTTAAATTCAACAACATTTTTCTGTTTCCATGGAGTCTTTCTTTCTCTTTACCTGTTTGTTGTTATTTAATAAGACAAGTAGACTGAGAGAAAAAAAATGAATTCTTCAAAAATGAATTTCTGAAATCCCTGACCACTGAGATTGTAGATTAATAAAACATTTCCTCCCCCAGTATTTAGATTATATTTTTTATCTTGTTGCTGTTGCCAGATGATTTTGCTCTTTTTTTAGATGATTCTCCATGTCTTACATGTAGTTTACTATAGGCATTTTTCATCCAATGGGCTTACGTTGCCATCTGAACAGAATGATGCATCTTTTAAGATATAAAAGATGATGATGGAGTTGTCTTGTTTTAGAACTACTTTTAAATATCCTAAAGAAAGTTTTGAAATACTAAATAGAACATCAAAACCTTAAGATGAGTTCATTTATTGCTGCATGATGACAAAGCTTGGTGGTTTAAAACAACAATGATTTATTCTCTCCACCCTGTTGGTTGCCTAGACTGAGCTAGGCAGTTCTGTTCCACTCACTGTTGGCTGTGGCCACTCCTGAGCTACATTCAGCTGGGAGCTCATCTGGGGCTGGGACCTCCAAGATGGCTTCACTCAAAGACTGGCACTGCAGCTGGTGTGTCTGGGACTGGCTGGGCTTCTTCTCTAGCAGGGGAGACAATCTCTCCATGTGGTGACTCAGGGTTCCAGGAGCAAATTGCAGAAGCTGCCAGGCCTCTTCCACCATATTCTATTGTCAAAACAAGTCACAGGACCACCCTAGATTCAAGAAGAGGAAGGGAAAATAAACTCTATGTCTTGATGGCCAGAGCAGACTACTTGGCAGCCATATTTGCAGGAAATGTGCCAAAACTTAATATAGACTCCTTTAATTTCATTCAGGAAAATAACACAATAGATATTGAGATTTACATATCTGTTATTGTGCCATAGTGATGCAAGGTATTGCTATGAGCGTAAATAACGAAATGTCTGTTGCATTAGTCAGCAAATACTTTCTGTAAAGGGCCAGGTAGTAAATATGTTAGACTTTGTTGGCCACAGAGTCTCTCACAACCACTCAACCTCTGCCATTGTAGTGTAATAGCAGCCATAGACAATATATAAATGAATGAGTATGGCCATCATCTAATAAAACTTTGTTTACAAGAGACAAGTGGTGGGCAGGATTTGTCCTATGGGCTATATTTTGCTGACCTCTGGTCTAGAGAATTAGTGTTTTTTCTGCATTCTAAATAGATTTTAAATTAATTATGTAGGAAAGAGATCTCAGATTCTAATAATATCCATAAAAACTATCTGAAATAAACTAAAGTTAATACAAAAATGATTGCATAGTGAGCTTGTATTTGTTATTTTTGTATCATCATCATCCCCTACTAATAGCATTAAGCATGATGTATTGAATCTGTTTATTACTTGGGAGTGATGCATAGAGGCACAGCGTTTTCCCTTACTTGATTACCATTGCCTTTTAGATTCTATAAAATCACTTAATGTCCTAGGAGAAAGGACATTTGATAATGTGAAATCCTATTTGGTAGGCAAAAGGCAAACAGTGGGATAGTTGCTATTTGCAAAATATATTTACTAGCTTTCTGTTCCCATAACTCCAGATATTTGAATTCTTAGGTCTAAATAATGACTCAAAAGGAAAGTTGTGATTTCAAAACCCTCTTGATCACTTTTTAGTAATTAATGATTTTTTTTGACCTCTGCACTTTCCAGTAAACTCTTAATGTTTCATCTCATCCATAGTACCTTAGTGTTTTATGAGATCATATTTTATTTTTTCCTTGCAAATAAGACACCAGAATAGAAACACTCTTTCATCTTGTCCCTTGGGCTTCATTTTTTTAAGATGTTGAATGATAGGTACTAAGAGTGTGTGAGACCTAATGTGAAAACACTGCCTTTTGTGGTTGTGTGATCACATTTTCCAGCCTGCCACATGGGCCAAGCTGTCACCACCTGCCTGCATGGGGAGGGGGCTTCAGGCACAGTTCCAGGCCTCTAATGGCTGAGATGGTGCAGCCAAGGTTGAGAGAGAGGTGTGTGGCCCAGGGTGTGCCCAGAGGGGATTGAGAGAAAACCCAAGCCTCCCTAAAGAGTTGCTTTTACAAAGTGCCTCTTTTGTCAGTGTGAAGGGATTTGATTAGATTTCTTGTGCATCCTGGTCCACATAGCTTGTGTTTGATTAAAGCAGCATTGGGCATTCAGTGGCTTCAGGCAGACAATATGTGAACTGCTTTAGATTGAAAATTTATATATCACTAGAATAGCAGTTGTTGTCTGAGCTCCTCCTACTCCTGCTACAGAAAGTTCTTTCAGTTTCTGTACCTGCCACGAGTCTGTTGGGGCTGAGAAAGCACCACCCCGAAGCCTGGTGCTTGGACATGCTGAGAGGACTCTGAAGCTGCCTTAGAATCAAGGTCCTCCTAACCTTGTCTTATTCTCACCAAGCTCTGGGAGGGACCCTCTCTGGAATTTTCTTACCTGACCAAGAAAGCTTCTTTCCAAAAGAAATACGATTGTCTTAAACCCCCTCCCTAGGGATCTCATGAAATGTCCAGGAAAGATCAACCACCGTGAAGAGACTGGAGTCATCACCTTGCCCAGACAGACTTTTCATCTGTTCTTCTGAGGGAAGTTCCCAGATATTACCTGGAGGACTTTATCTTCCTGATAAGACAAACTTGGTTTCTGTGCAGCCCACCTCTCACCTTCCTGTACTGTCTGCCTCCCACCTCCCAGGTCCATTCATTCTCCCTAATGATTTACTGCCTCTTGTCTACACTTCCCTTCCCCCATTCCCCTATCTAAGCTTCTATACTGCCCTGGGTTAGTGTTTAATCACTCTTCTGCCATCCCCCATGCTATGCATGTTAAAATAAAATTTTACATGTCTTTTGTCTTATTAATCTGCCTTCTGTCAGCTAATTTTCAGTGAATCTTCAGAGGATAAAGGGGAAATTTTCCCTTTGCTTCTACAAGTCTCTCCAGGAACTGGCTCGAAAATAAAATAAAAATAGATAGAATCCATCCCTAACAACTTTGGAAGTAGGTTTTGCTTTCCTCTTGGGCCCTTTCAAATGGGTGCTTCCTTTGTATTAGCCTTTCATTTTCTGATTTTTCCCTCCAACCCTGAGCACTCAGCCAGAGGCCTGGATCCTCCCCTCCAACTTGATGTGACCAGGCTTCTAGAAGCCAGCCTGGAGCCTGGCTTTCTGGGAAGGGCCATTTTTCTTTTGTGCTTCCTTGAGGAAAATCAGTCCACAGTGAAGCACAGGTTTCATTCTGTTTCATTGACCAGCCAGATGACTGGCACTTTTTTTACACATGTGTAATTACCATGCATTGGGTTAGTTTCTATAAGCTTTCTTTCGGAACCATCTCTTTTGATTCTTGTACTATTTCCATTTCTGCCATCTGTTGAAACATCTTCTTTACAGATACCAAAATTGAGACATTAAATATGTTTGTGTGGCTGATGGCTAATGTTGGTGATTCAGGCTTGAGAGGGCAGCCAAGGATTGGCTGTGAAGCAGAATATGCCTTTTCCTATATTTTCTAAAAGGCACAAAGTAGTTTCAAAGTGCCAGTAGTAAGTTTGTTGAAGACTTAGAAATGACAGTCATTTCATTTCTATTTCCTAGATTACTGTGTAAATTGCCAGCTCATAAAGGGTCCAGGTCTTGGCAGGTGGAAAATGAACAGTTTATAACATGCCATTCACTTTTTAACCTACTTGGCATCATTGAAATATCTATATGCTTTCCCTAGACACTTCACAGTATAGATTTTTGAAAAATTATTCTTCCAATAGACCATTCATGCTTCTAAGCTGATTATTTTATCTTTAATATCTTGTTGTAAATGATGTAAATGATCATCTTAAGAAGGATACTCTTTTCCTGAGGATACTTGCCTATTTCCCAGATTTTCTATATCTATGTGAACCAAATCTAATATCTATTGCTGTGACATACTGCAAAATTGGCTTGCTGTCAGGATATGCAAATAGAATGATGTATGCAAACTACATTGTCAGTGTTGATGACTGAGTTGTATATTTTGATCAAGTCAAGCAGAGAGCATCTGAGCATATTTTAGTGACCTTAAAATATGATAGCATTACACAAATAATACCTGGTAATTAGTAGTTATTGCATTCTTTTTTGCTGGGGACTTGCTAGAATCGTGGCTTGGCCTCTGGTAAACTTGAGTATGTGTTTTCAGATGCCGTGCATTGCTCCTAATGGGTTTCACAATGGCCAGGTTGACAAATAATCCATGCCTGGTCCCCTCTAACTACAGCACCATTTTCCATAGTTGACGGTTCTGTAGCCACTTTGTCAAGATGGAATCTGCTGTAAGTTGCATTAAATTAAGTGATTATACTTTGACATTGCTACATGACTCTGTAATATTCATTTTGCATTGGTAGAACAAGGAGATTCTCTCTACATGGACTACAAACCCACAATATGAAACAATCAAAAATTATACATTCAAGTACCTCTGGAACAAAGAAGAGAAAATTTGTCCAGTGAAATGTATTTTATGTTTAATAACAGAAAAGATGGTATAGTGAGTTTTCAGCTAAAATTAAAAATATAAATTCAGTGTTTTAAAAAATTTGGCTTAAATCTATGAAAAGAATATAAAAATGTTTATTTAAAAATGTTTTAGCCGGGCGCGGTGGCTCACGCCTGTAATCCTAGCACTCTGGGAGGCTGAGGCGGGCGGATCGCTCAAGGTCAGGAGTTCAAAACCAGCCTGAGCAAGAGTGAGACCTCGTCTCTACTATAAATAGAAAGAAAGAAATTAATTGGCCAACTAAAGATATATA
>CAUYRT010089231.1:0-98806 GCA_963574885.1 Lepilemur ruficaudatus | reverse complement strand
AAAGCCCATTACTGTGCACCCTGCAAGCCTCTGCAGCACTCAGGGGAAAACAAGTTAAACTTTTTCTTTTAAAATGGTTTACATCAATATTTTAATTAACAATGCCTCGCCCATTAACAGCAGTCTTTTTTTTTTTTTTTTGTCTGCACAGACATCTTATTTGGAATCTCAGATTACAGAACAGGTAGAGGAGAAAGGGCGGGAAAGGGACAGAGACCAGCCACTCTCCCCATCTCTGCAAAGGGGGCTCCAACCCCCCCCAAAACCCAGTGGTCTGACACTCAGGACAAAAAATAAGCGCTCTGAACAATTTGGCGTTTTCATTGATTCAAATAATACCACACTCCCTGACCTCAACCTATTTCTAATCACGGTGCCTTAGGAAGCTTAGAAACCCAGCAAGCTTCGTGGGACCACGCTCAGTGTTCCCTCCCGTGTCAGCTCAAATATTCCATTTCCAGCTCCTCTCTGACCCGTGTTCCTTAACTGAGAGCTGTTCATCTTCTTCATGTTTAGGAAACTGCAAACTCAGGACAAATGTGCCATCCCCTGGTGTCTCTTAAATTCCATCTGGAAGAATACCACGGGGAAAGGGTTTAGCATATCTCCTGAGGCACTGGGAGCTCACAATTCGCAGGGAGATTAATGCATATGCTGTAAGTCACCGTGAGGAGAGCTATAAATAGAGGGGCCTCTTGGCTCACGCTGGAGGATCTTCGGGTGCAGCCACAATACTTCATAACCCCGATCCCCACACAAGGGGGAGCGTGACAATGACGGCGCTCAGAGAGGGCATATTTTATGCATGCACTGGTCTCATTTCTGGAATCCGTAAGCTTTTAAGAGGCAAGAGCCATGGAATATTCCACACCTCATCCGCATTACACCTCGAGGTTCATTCGGAGCACCCGTTAGCGTAGGTTGGGGGCATAAATCCTCAGGGCTCCGGACGCCTACTTCCGAATGCACTGGGCAAGTTTTTGCCCAAAGGATGCACTTTCTTTTTGCAAATGAAGCTTCCAAGTTGCATCATTTTCAATAGAAAACCGAAGCAGATCGTCAGGGCTCGTTTCTTTCTTTCTAAAAATCTGGCCGAGTATCCCATTCTCGGGCCTCCATTTCTCCAAAACACGGGGCTGGAGCCTGGCTGGCTGTTTCCCCCAACCTTCTCCAGTGTTTTCATTTAAAACACGTCTACCACTTTCAAGGACTGGCAAGACCATGCCTCAAAGAGAAAGGACAGGGACCTCAAGCAGCCACCTTGGAATGCCACGGCTTCGTTCAGTGAGGTTGCAGTTGATCAGCGTATTTCAGCCTCGGTACTAGTGACATTTCGGACTGGAACTTTCTCTGTGACGCAGGCTGTCCCGTGCATCTTAGGATGTCGGCAGCATCCCTGGACCCCACCCAGTAGGTGACATCAGCCTCCCCTCCCCACCACCAAGTGTGACAACTGAAAATGTCTCCAGACAATTCCAAATGGTGCCCCGCTGAAAACCTCTGAGCTGGGTGTTTATTTAACTGAAATGTAAGTCACCTGAGCTGAGCACGTAGGCCTGACTTCCTCAGGACAGAAACCAGCCTGGGGCTGAGGTTTCTTCCCCCCTCGCTTCTGTGCCTCACACCCAAAGCCCGGGACAGAGGCTTTCCCAGGTCTCCTTGTCAGGAAGTGCAGAACGTTTCTGTGTTTGAAAAGGGGAAATGGACAGAGAAAACCCTCAGGAGCCGGCACCGCGCACGAACCCCGGTCCGGGGGTCTGCTCTCCTGTTTCTAAATGCACAGTCAGCTGTCCGGCCAGAAATAAAAGGTTTGTGTCGGCTTGTCACATGGATTCTTATGGCAATAACATTTGGAGCCTTTTACTGGGACATAAACTGTAAGCTAAAATGTCACCAGATTTTATTAGACAATCTAAACTTAATTGCAAATAAGTTGATGTACTCGTAAAAGATGATGTAGGACGGCCATCCAGGCAGCCGCTCGGGGCCGCCCCGAGCACAGGGCGAGGACCGAGTGCCGATTTGTCCTCTACGCCAAAAAGCCTCACTCGGTTTCTGAAGTACAAAGAGGGGAGAATTATGTTGGCAGGAAGCAACATTATTACTTAATAATAATAACACAGGGAACCGGAGGTTAAAAGAGGTCGGTGCCAACCATGTTGCAAGACCATTTTCTCCGGAATAAAATTTTCATAAAGAGCTCTAAGTCTTTTTTATGGCCGGTGAGAGCGTCATTGCGAAATTAATGATGGGTCTCGATGATAAATCTGCTTTCACACGGAGGGCTGCTTTGTCGAAAACGCGCGTTTATGCCTGTGCGGCTGGGAACGAGAACGAGACAAGGAGACACCCGGAGGGACAGTTATCCCGAGCCCGGCCAGCTGTCCCGCCACCTGATTCCACCACGTTTACTCCAAGTGACAATATAGATCAAGAAAAATCTATCTTTTGTGCAAGGATTGGAATTTTGCTTTTTATAAAAGGATAATGCACGCTTAATATTGCGAGGACGCCAAGTTTATGTCAGAATCGTGTGTTTTTAACAAATGGCTTCAGAAGGGTCACCCAGGATGACAAATGTGCAGAAGAGTTTTTGAGCATCTCTAAATGCTCATCAATTTCCATATCAGGCTGTTCTTCTTAGTTATTAATGGATCGATTTTCATGAGGGGTTTGTTTTAGTTTCCTACGGCAGCCATAACGCGAAATTACACAAACCGGGTGCCTTAAGCCAGTAGGGATTTATTCTCTCACGGTTCCTGAGGCCGGAAGTCTGCACCCACGGTCCTGGCAGGGCCATGCTCCCGCCAGAGGCTTGAGTGGAGGGTCCCTCCTGGCCCCTTCCAGCTCCTGGTGGTTGCTGGCAGTCCCCGGTAGTCCCTGGCCTTGTCAACTTGAAAATGACAACAGGGAGAGAGAGAAACAGGCTCTTCAAAGACAGAGTTTATTCTGGAATAGCAGAGGACTGCAGCCAGGACTCGCGATCTTGGGTGAACCACAGTCACATTCCAAGAGGGTGGGGCCAGGAGAAGCCATTAAGGACAAGGAAGGAGAAACCCGATTAAGCCATTCTGAAACAAAGACCGTGATTACAGGGACTTGCGTGGGACTTGGGGGGTTAGCCCGTGGGGGAGGCAGCCAAAGTTGGACAAGTGTCCTTCTGCGACTTGTCTGGAATACTGAGTTTCTGAGGAGACCCCACTCAGTCCCCGTCCCAGGCTCACAGGCAGGAAGCTCTTGGGATGAGTCTGGTTACAGGATTACGTGTGTGAGGGCTCCTTCCTCGTGGGTTTGGTAGAACGAGTCCATTCTGATAGTGACATCTTCCACACACACACACACACACGCACACGCTTGTAGCTGCATCACTGCCATCTGCCTGTGTTGTCCCAGGGCCGCCTTCTTTGTGGGTCTGTTTCTGTATCCAGATGTCCTTCTTCTTACAAGGGGACTAGCCAGTTAGGGTCCACCCTAATCCAGTACAATGTCATCTTAACTGATTTTATCTGCAAAGGCTCTATTTCCAAATAAGGTCACATTCTGAGGTTCTAAGTGGACATGATTTTTAGGGGACACCACTCCACCCAGCAGAGTGGTAAGGAGACTGTCATTGCACATAGTCATGAAACACCTGCTCCAGGAGGCTCCGGAATGTCACCCATTGAGGCAGACGCTTGGCCTGTGGGAGGGAGCATCTCTCTAACCCAAAGGATGCTTCCTCCTGTCTGCGTGCAGGGTGGCCAGAGAGTTGGAAACGTAGGGACACACTGGCCACTGGCTCATTGCTACTTAGTGCGATGTCCATGGGCTCCCTAAAAGCATGTCCCAAACACCTCTGCACTGTGGGGCCCACTGTCGTAGCAACGGCAGCAATGCTTTGAAGTCAGGCTGACCTGAGCCCAGCTGAGCAACCTGGAGCTTCAAGTCTTTCCTCCATAAAGTGGGTATCTTCCTATGTAAAGGATGCACCAGCCAAGCCCCTGGAGAGTGCCCACCCTCACTGTCCCTGCTCCTGCCATTAACACTTTCTTCTCTGTACTGCAGTTTGGCCAGGACTGCTGGTAGCTCCCTAAACCAGGGTGTCACCACTCCGCAGGTAGCCATGCTGCCCTCCTGATCCCTCGTGCCTGCTGAGCTCCAGCTAACCAGGCTGGCCATGCCCTAGCTGCTCTCTCTCTGCCCAGGGCCCACGCTCTCCAGGGCTCTGTTCTGCCTCTGGTGTTGCTGCCCTGCTCCTGAGGGCTTTTCTTCCTCTGGCCCTTGCACCCTGCTGGAGTTTCTCGGAGGTCTGTTCTCAGCCTCCCCACTCTCCACACAGACTCTGCGGGCCGACCACGCCTCCCCGACAGCTCCCATCCCTGTCCACATGCACAGACTGCTGGGGTTTGGACTCAGCTTCCACTCCTTCCCCAGGAGCCTCCCCACACCTGCCCCCCGGGTAGGGACACTTGGAGGCACTGCCTCAACACCCTGCATGGCCTGACCGAGTACTCCACCTGCTTTGCTGTAACCTACTGTTGACTTCATTTCTGACCCCCAGTAGGTGGAAACTATCTCAAGGGCAGGCATGGTTCTTGTCCTAGCACAGTGCCTGGTGCACAGTTGAGGCTGGGTGGCTGCTGCTTATCATTCATTCATTCACTTATTTATTCAATACAATACTTAGTGAGCACCTAGCCTGTGCCAGGCACCGTATTAGGTGCTAGGGATTCACAGTGAGCACAAAGAACCTGCTCCCTCCCCCAGCTCCAAAGGTGTCACATTCATGGGGGAGGGTGGGGACAGACAGTAAACGAATAAATATCAAAATACATCATGTGCCAAAACTATGACAAAAACTATGAAATAAGCACGAGCCAGGGTAAGGGGATGACGGGGCGGGGTCCCATTTGGACACCAAGGTGAGAGAAGCCAGGCTGATGGCTGAGCGGCTGTGGGAGGAGAAAGCGGCATGTGGTTATTTGGGGGCGGGGCACCCCAGGTGGGCGGAAAGCAGGTGTCAGGGTGCTAATGCAGCTGGAGTTGTGAGCAAGGGCAACATCAGTGGGCGAGGTCAGTCCAGGTCCACAGGGGAAAGGGGCCACTTCCTGCAGCGCCTGCCTGGGGGCCCCGATCATGGGCTCATCGCACACGGACATCCTTGGCCACCCACCGAATGAGGGGCATGAGACCCCCTCTCAGCAGGGCAGGTTTGGCTGTCCACTTGAGCCAGGGGGAGGCTGCCCGCATCCAAGGCCTCACCTGCAGCCCACCTGGTCCTCAGAAACCACAACCCTTCCAGGTATGAAGTCAGCCAAGAGCTCCCCCAGCTCCGCAAGAAGAGAAGGGGCACCCCTGAGAAGGCCCTTCCCCCACGCTCCACAAAATTAGCACAGCAAATTCAGGCTGGAATGAGCCTGCAGCCTGTTGTGTGGACTCTGCACTTACAAGAAGGAAAGTTCAAGAAACAGAGCAAGAAAAAGTGGCAAAGCTCTCCCCTGCCCAGCCTCTGGGTGCAATAAATCGTTTATTTTAAAAGGTCTGTTTTCAGGCAGGTAAGGGATTTTGACCTATAATCGTCACCAGCATAAATTAGTGGCTTCTTTCAACAGGGTTTATTTACTTAGCAAGTAAATTGGGTTAGATCATCACTAAATTTTGCCATTTGGCACATACGATATTTATGCACTTAATAGCTTCATTAACGAGATTTCTGGGAGTATATTACTGAGCAAGCCTATAGATCATTGGGCAATAAATTTAGAGAACGTTCCTTAGCATTCATCTAATTTGGCCATAGTTTTAATTAAGTGTTTCAGCTAATGATTTCCATTTATGTTCAATAAAATTTATGGTGTCAAAATAAGTTATCAAACCCCAATTTATTCAGTTCCTCTAACTGATGGGGCCGCCCTGCGCGGAGTGTGGCATGTGTTGCCGGGTGACAATTTACATTGAGAGGCTTTCGCTGGGCTCCGTGGAGTCCCTGGTCAGAGGCATTTGAAAAGGTTTCTGGCCTTATAGGATTACCTTAAAAATCATTTGCGTTGAAAAGGAAAAAAGATGTGGTTAAGTCACCCTTGACTGTTGCAGAAGGAGACAGTCTAGCAGCTACCAGGAAAGGCTGTTTCTGGAGTGGTGACAAAGAGGCAGCTGACCTGAATGCCATGGAATTTGCTCGGATTATGTGGCACTGCCTCCTCCCTCTGAAATCAAGTCTTCGGACTCACCCACCCTTCCAGTACGTGGGCCCAGCAAAGAGAACCAGCGCAGCTCACTAAATGTTCAGACCCACGGGCCTGGGGTGCCTGGCCCTCAATCCCTCCCTCCTGACGGACAGCTCAGGTCTCGGTTGCCAGGGTGTTCCTGGCCGATGGCCACAGCCGGGCCCCAACCAGCACAGCCCTGCTATCCCATCCCTGGGGTTGCCGAAGACAGTCGAGGTCATGCCCCTTCCCCAGGGCAGCCCGTGTCCAGTGACTGACGGGTGTGGGGCGCCAGCACCTGCCCCAGGGCCAGCTCAGAGTAGCTCTGAAGAGCCTCCCTGCTCCAGGGCACAACCCAACCAATGGTGGAGGCCTTGGTGTGGCTCCCTCACAGCCCGAGGCCACCCTTTGCCCAGTCGCGCTGTCTCTGCTTCCCTGGAAGTGACTCTGAGAACAGCCCAGATCCACCTCTCAGCGTCCGCTCATGGGGAAGCCCCGTGGCCTTCCCCGAGTCTCAGAGCCCACACTGGAGAGAACACTGCCCTCCAAGGCATGTCCAAGGATGGTCACGACAGGAGTTTTGTGAAATAGTAAAAACCAAAAATTGACCTGAAGGCCCATCGAGGCATAAAATGTGGACAATTTCTGCAGCACAAACTCTCCTGCAGTTAAAAAGGACAAGGTGGGACGGTACATTGTTACAGGGACAATTTACCAATCTATGCTGAGAGGGAAAAAAGTCAAAAGAGTTGTACACAGTGATGTATTTTATGTCAAAACAAAACAGTTGTATGTATATTCCCTGGGAACCTAGCTGTCTATCTGGAAAATATCTATATCCAAACAGATAGAAAAACTCTAGGAGACACAGGACTGATGACACTGGCCACCTCAGAAGGGGTGAGGACTGAGAACGGGTGTGGGGGACAGGCTTGATCAAAAGGGACTTGACCTTCATCTGGAATGCTTCCGATTCCTGCTTCTTACAGGAGAATATGTTCATGTATTGATAGCTAAACTAAATATTAACCACTGTTTTGGGAATATGGACCTTATAATTTTTTCTAAAATGTATGGATGGGACCATTTATGAGGATGAAAAGGAAGAAAGCACATCAGAAACACTTAGATGCCATTTAAATATCTGCTTTGCTCCTCAATTAGAGGAAAATAATGGGGTTATTTGTAAAAAGAAAGCAGATTACAAAAATATGTCTAATCCACTATGCCAAGCGGTTACCAATTTACAAAAGTCTTCAAAAAGCATTGCCCTAAACCTTGGGATTTTCTTATTTGAAATTTTCCATAGCACTGATGGTTGCTGAGAGATGAACACAGCTGGCTCTGGCAATGTAGGTTCCTCATTCTTGCAACCGAGTTCTTTTATTTTACAGTCACACATGGCTTAACCACGGGGATACTTCCCGAGAGATGCGTCGTTAGGCGATTCTGTCATCCTGCAAACTTCATGGAGTGCGCTTGCACAAACGCAGATGGTCCTACATGCCTGGGCTCTATGGCATGAACACCTAGGCTCACCTAGCCTACACACCTAGGCTCACCTAGCCTACACGCCTAGGCTCTATGGTATGAACACCTAGGCTCACCTAGCCTACACACCTAGGCTCTATGGTATGAACACCTAGGCTCACCTAGCCTACACACCTAGGCTATATGGTATGAACACCTAGGCTCACCTAGCCTACACACCTAGGCTATATGGCATGAACACCTAGGCTCACCTAGCCTACACACCTAGGCTGTATGGCATGAACACCTAGGCTCACCTAGCCTACACACCTAGGCTGTATGGTATGAACTGCCAATCCTATGCTGCAAACCTGCCCAGCATGTTACTGTACTGAAAACTGCAGGCGGCCGTAACAGAATGGTAAGTATTTGTGTATCCAAACATGTCTAAATGTAGAAAAGGTCCAGTGAAAATACAGTATAAAGGATAAAAAATTGTACACCTGTGTAGGGCACTTACCATGAACGGAGCCTGCAGGAGTGGGCGCTGCTCTGGGTGGGTCAGTGAGCGAGTGGAGAGTGGGTGTGAAGGCCTCAGACATGCACCACTGTAGACTTTGTCCACGCTGGACCCTTAGGCTACACTAAATTTATAAAACATATTTTTATTTCTTCAATAATAAATTAACCTTAACTTACTGTAACTTGTTCACTTTATAAACTTTTTTAATTTTTTTAACTTTTTGACTCTTTTGTAATAACACTTAGCTTAAGACACAAACACATTGTGCGTGGTACACCAATATTTTCCTTCTGTATACCCTTATTCTATAAGCTTTTTTCTATTTTTGAAACTTTTTTTTTTACTTTTTAAACTTTTTTGTTAAAAACTAAGACACAAACACACACACTAGCCTGGGCCTACACGGGGTCAGGATCATCGACATCACTGTCTTCCACCTCCACATCTTGTCCTCCTGGAAGTTCTTCAGGGGCAATAACATGCATGGAGCTGTCACCTCCTATGATGACGCCTTCTTCTGGATACCTCTTAAGGGTCCTGACTGAGAACAGTTCACAGTTTACTTTTTTAAAATAAGAGCCTACTTGAAAATAATGATTAAAAGTACAGTAAATACATAAACCTGCAACATGGTCATTTATTACCATTATCAAGTATTACGTGTTAATATTGTATGTGCTAGCCTTTTAGACAACTGGCAGTTCGGTGGGTTTGTTCATACCAGCAGCACTACAAACAGATGAAGAATGCATTGCACCGTGACATTAGGATGGCTACAAGGTCACCAGGTGATAGGAACTTTCCAGTTCATTATGATTTTATGGGACCACATCATACATGCAGGCTGCTGTTGACCGAAACACTATTATGTGGCGCGTGGCTATAATTCACAGCCACTTTCTAATACCAATGCAACTGAGGCAACTTATATGTAGGTAAGAATATCAGCATGTCCATAAATTTGGTGCAAGGTCTAGATTAATTTCCACAGCATGAGCGAGGCAGACGTCGTAAATCAGAGAGCAGCAGAGCCAAACACCCCTGGAGACCACCCAGCCGACCCTGCCACTTACACAGAGGGCACAGCACTAGAGAGGGCAAGTGACAAAATTCTTCAGGGAAAAACTCAATCAGAGTCACGTTAGGTAGCACAGACCATTGCAGAGGACATTTACGTCCTGCCTACTCAGCTATACTCCCCCTTCTTCTAGAAACAACCCCAATTTTCGTCTAGCAGCGGCTGCATGATTTGTGGGTCCTGGTGCACGATGAAACTGTGGGGCCCCTTGTGCAATAATTATTAAGAATTTGTAAGATGGTGACAGCACAGCATTAAAGCAAGAGCAGGGCCCTTCCGAGCGTGGGACCATGTGCACCTACCCAGGCCACACACAGATGAAGCCCGTCTGTCTCCCACTGTCCTCCACAAGGTCGGGCAGTGAGGCCATGTCCAGCCCTGGCGCTAGAGCACGTGACCCTGAGCTAAGCCAAGCCCTTACATTGCTTCAGTCACACTGACTGGTTCAGGGATGAGCATGTGACCCAAAGGCATCCAATCAGAGTGATTCCCAGGGTTGGTGCCAGGAAAGCCGGGAAGCTCTAATCCCCTCTTGTGGACCTTGAACCATGAAGCTGAGCTGCTGCTGGCAGCCTTCCTGTGACCATGAGGACAGAACCTGCCTGAAATTAAGGCAAACACACAGTAGACAGTAGAGCTGAGCTGGGAGCCAGAGAGAACCAGGCTCTGATAGTATCTTTTAAGCCCTTATAGCAAATATCCCCCTTATGTGATCCAATACATTTTTGTTTATACTGATTTCAGTTACGTTTTCTATCACTTCCATGCAAAAGCATCCTCTCTGGTAGAAGTTCTCACAGATCATTTAAATTGTACATTTTGTACAAGTTTGTGTGGATGGCAACTTGGCGATGTCAATTAATATTTAAAATGCTCATCTCATTTGCTCATGAATTCTATTTCTAGAAAGAAATTTATGCTACAGAAGCCCTCACCCAATTATGCAAGGACTTTATTTTAATGGGCTTTGCAGCACGGTTTACAATAGTGAAAAACTGAAAACAAACATGTCTCCATCGACACAAGACTGATTAAATAAACTATGGTCATTTAATTGTCTGGAACAAGAAAGAAAAGTTAAAAAGAATGAGGCGGACATGTATTCCCGTAAGAAGGTATCCGTGATTTGTTGGTAAGTGAAAAAAGCAAGCTGTACAAAAATGTTATAGTTTGATCTTATTTTTGTAAAATAAGTTAACAACACGATTCTAGCACATATCTACTACGGAGAAAAATGTTGCTGGAGGATTTGGGGGATTACAGGAAGGGCTTTCATTTTTATAGAATACATAAAAATTCAAATGCTGCAGAAATCTAATGAGGATGTATTGCTTTTACAGTGAAAAAAAAATGAAATGGAATTTTAAATTCCAAAGTGCACAATTTGTCTTGAGGCATTTGGCCATAAGTAACTCTGTGACACTAGCATTAAATAAAACTCTGTAAGACCTGTGCCGGCTGTTCCTAACCAGCGGCTCCTCAAGCAAACTCTCCACTATGTGAGGGCTGGCCTCAGAATGTTCCAGAGGGTGCGTGATGGCCATCCCAGGCACCGTTGGATTCACTGTCGCTGTATTAACAGGCTTCCCGAGGTTGGTTTCCTGTCTCGGGACCCCTGGTGAGCTGGGTACCCCTTCCCATGACCATTTTCACCGTAGCATGTTTTGAATGTGCCTTTTAATTGAATGTTTGAAAGACACACGGGGTAGCCGGTACCTGACAGAGATCTCGAGCCGTGGTTCCTCAGTGAGGAAGTAAACACGTACTGAGCAGCTACTACGTGCCAAGCACTGAGGAGGCAATGCGGAATGGGTTGGTCGTGGTCCTGTCTTCCCAGAGCCTGGCGGGGAAGCGAGGAGTGTCCAGAGGTGTTAATAGGAAGTTATTACAGGTAAGAACGAAGAACCACCATAGTGTCGGAGCGGCCGCCGCCCAGAGCGTACGCGCTGCCCGGCCACACCCCACGTGCCTCTCACCAGGGCGGGGGCAGAGCCGGCCTCTGCGTCTTAGAGACGTGGACTGACACACAGACACGCGGTGGCTGGTGCAGAGTCTGCCTGTAGGACGCAGCCACGCTGGGATGGAACTCGGTCCAGCTGGCCCAGAAGCCGCAGCTCCAACTCCGTCTGTAGAAGTGAGGGGTGCGTGCCCGCTCCCACCCTTGTGCGTGCAAGGTTGCCGTTACTAGCGCTCCCTGGAATGGCCACGCTTTCGGCTGGAAAAGTCCTGCATCCACCGGCACAGGCCACCATCACTGCTCGAGACCCCTCCGGTTCCCTGTAGATGTGGCCTCACTGCTCCCAGCCGCCCCGTGGACTCTGCCATCCGGATCATTCCGCTGCCCTGCCCCGCCATCCACACGCCGCAAACACCACCGCTGATTCCAAGAGTTTACTTTCAAAATAACTGCATTTGGATTTACAAGAAGGTAACAGAAGCCCTTTGATCTCAACAAGGCACGTACGGTTTCGTTCCATGGTTTATGAAACAATTTTAGACTAATTATTTTTGACAACTTGCAAATGTTTGTAAACTTCTTCAAGAAGGAAATGGCACAATTATGTCTTCCTCTGACAAACAGAAAAGGTTTCCTTTGTGCCAAGTGGCTGATATCTTTCCTCCTGGGAGAATTCTGGAGCTTTGATCCTCTGGGGGGATCTGATCCTCACTAAGAATTCATCAAATCGTCCTCCCAGCCTCTGTGAGGTCAATATAACTAAGCAGGTGAAAAGCCACCCAGGACGGTGGTTGGAACCGTTCCCCAGGGGTTCCATCTTTTGTCACGTGGGTGTGGCGGCCCCGGTCCAGTGCCAGCCTTCCTCCCAGCCTGGACACCACCCCTCTGACAACCCTTTGTGCCGTTCCCATGTGACTCTGCCCAAGATCACAGCCTGGCAGTAAACACGCCTAGCCACTAAAGGGAGCTCTTCCTCAGCCCACCTTAAAGAAAATTATCTCCAATCACAGCTATTTGCAATGAGCCGGAGCAATCCTGGGAGCTGGAGGAAGCCCCCAGATCCCAGAAATTATGAATTCAAAACCACAGAATTCCAGTAAGGCAAAGCAAGGCCTCGGGGCATGGTACCGCAGCAGGAGGAACTCGGACGGCCCCTCCAAGGCCCGGCTGGCATTTTAACGCCGTCTGATTGTTTGCCGTTGCTAACTCAACCGCATGCTCAGCAGGCAGGTAGAGACACGGCAAAGCCAACCGGCCCTTAATCCCGGGCTAATCCCTGGCCAACTAACATATCCTTCCTTTATTAAAAAATAATAAGAAAAGAAAGAAAGAAAAAGGTATTCCAAATCTTTTGTTGCAAACAAATTGCCTACATAAAGAAAAGACCTTTTTCTTCCCTTGAGACCAATGCCCTGACTTCTCCGTTCTGGCCAAAGACGAGGGATCACTCTGCTTCTCTCAAGTATTTTTCCAGGGCACCAACAAAGTTCTCATTATTTTCAACATAAATCCGTTTTATGATGTTTAAATGAAAAGTTCCTTTTCACCCCTCTGACTCTCAGAAGAAATTCTTAACACTTACCTTTGGGAGCCAGTCACAAAAGCAGTCGCGACAGTAGAGACGTTGCCAAGCTGGCTTCTTTCTGAAAAGGTAATGAAGACAAACTTCAGATTTGTAATTTTTAAAGGGCGACCAGTAGAAGTGGAGGCAACGGGAAGGTCTGACATCATCCCGTCAGGGCGCATCCCCTGGGCAGGCGCGAAGAGTGGTGGGGGGGGGTGGATTTAGAAGGGAAAGTGGGAGCTATATCTGAGGACTCTCATGGAATCCAAGGAAATGAAACAGCCGCCTCCGCCAGGACAAGCAGGAAGCAGAAGTCTCCTACCTGGGCACCTGGGCCCTTCCTGCCAGGCCAGGGCTCACCGAGAGGGGCGGGATGGACACAGCACGCAAAGCCCTGCCCCGCCCGGCCCCCGTGTGCAGAGCGATCCCGGTGTCCGTTAGTCTCGCTCGGGGTCAGGCGCAGGCCGACGTCACCTCCCCTGCCGTGCGGTGCTCAGCACCTGCACAGCTGTTGCCTCCGATCTTCTCTGTAAATTTGTGATTAACAAAAGCATTTTAAGAAAAATACCTATGACCCCCTTTGGGAGGGCAAATGTCTACCAAACTTACCAGGTCATGTCCTCGTTGACCCAGAAATGCCTCCTCCCAGAAACGCTCACAAGTGTGTGCGTTGGTGTGAGTACAAGCTATTCCCTGTTGCCCTGGTTGTAATATCGAAGACCAGAAGCAGCTTACATGTCCATCAGTAGGGAACGGTTGAATGAACCATGGCATGTCCATGAAATGGAATTCCATGCAGCAGAAAAAAGAACGAGGAAATGTACGGAAAGGGAGAGGTCCCCAGGGTATATCGTTACGCAGGAAAAGACAGAACTGTGCGTGAAGTGTGCCACCGTGTGTGTGAACTGTGTTGGGGGAATGTACATGCATGTCAGCTGTATTTGCACAAGCTCTCCGGGAGGATGCATGGAAGTCAGGATGGTTACAGTGTATCTGGGAGCCAGGTGGGAGGCAGGGTCTTCAATGTGCACCTTGGTCTATATGCATCGGCTTTTGAGCCAGGTGAGTGCACTGTCTAGCCAAAAATAAACAAAACGATTACATATTAAAGGGAAGTGAATTGCAAAATTAAAGAACATTGAAACTATATATCTCTCCCGTAAATGGAAAAGTACTACCACTTCCCTTAACTGGTGCATAACTTTAAAAATAGATCAAACAAAAAAATGAGCTATCAAGCCATGAAAAGACGTGGAGGAGACTTAAACTCATTTTGCTAAGTGAAAGACACCAGTCTGGAAGGGCTGCACACTGTCTGACTCCAGCTCGGTGCCATCCTGGGAAAAGGAAAGCTATGGAGACAGGGGAGAGATCCGTGTTTGCCAGGGGTTGGGGAGAGGGAGGAGGAGCAGGTGGAGCTTGGGGGATTTGGGGGGCAGGGAAAGTGCTTTCTGCGATCTCTGTGCGGTCCTGCCACGGTGGGTACAGGTCACTATGCGTGTGTCCAAACACGTGGGCTGTGCAACACCAACAGTGAACCCAACTGTGGCCTATAGCCCCTGGCTGATGAGGATGTGCCGGTGTGGGTCATCAACCACAACCGACGCACCATTCTGGCGGGGGTGGTGAGAATCCGGGAGGCTGTGCACGTGTGAGGTGGGGAGGTAAACGGGAAATTTCTGTTCCTTCCCCTCAATTGTGCTGGGTACCTAAAACTGCTCTAGAAATTAAAATCTCTCCAAAGAACAGAGGAGGAGGCGCCACTAACCAGTGTTCCTAACTCCTTGGCACAGTCACCTGCAGAAGCGGCCACTCATCTGTTAGAAAGGAGCGTGAAAGAAACATTCAGAACACGCAGCACCGGTGGAGACTCTGTGGAAAGTCACCAGAGGCCAAGAAGGAGCCGAAACGCAGCTTTCTCACCACGGGGTTCCTGTTTGATGCCATGTCTGTGAACCACAGGCCCCAGACACCACACTTCAGGAAGTGCAAGCAGTCGGTGCTGCGAGGTCCTCTCTCTTCTCCTCTCCGCAGAGGTCGAGTTGCCTTAACGAACTGCAGCCCCGACCTAGTCCTTGTGGCCGCTCATCTTTTATGAACACTGTAGCAGCTGGACACGGCTCTCGAGCCGGGTAACAAGCAGCACTGCCAATGCACCGTGATCTATTAAGTGCGTCACGGTTCGCTCCTCACTCCGCACGTCTCCAAGGTGAACAGAGGAGGCGTCAACACCGGTTTGTGACGGTGTCTCAGAGCAGTGACAGGTAAATAATTTTTTATTTTATTTATTTCTGCACCAGTTAACAGGCCGTGTAACTGGATGCATCAATCTGATTTTCACAGACAGCTGCCCCTGAGCCTGTCCAGGCCACAGTCCTGGGGCTGACGATGCCCAGGAGCACAGGCTGGCTAAGCGCTCAGAGCCCCGGGGCTCTTGGGAGCCAGAGCTTAGACTTCAGTTGTGGAGATCTCAAAGCAACTCACAGAGACCCCTGCATGGGGAGCCAGGTGGGGACGCTGACTGCCCGGTGGCTTTCCGGCGGGTGACAGCACAGGACATTTGATTAGCAGTTCTCCTTTCTCGCTGTGTTATTCACCTCAAGTTACTGTTGACAAGCACTCGGCGAGCATGAATTCGGAGCTGCACTTCCTACGAATGAATGTTAAACAGGTTTTACAGCAAGGCTGCCAGGCCAGGGGACACTCGAGTGAGAGAAACAGCTGAGGGATGGATTCTTTCTGGAAGCGTGATCCACTAATTCTCCCAGCAGGGTGGGGAAGGCCGGGTGTGCCCAGCGCACTGGGCTGCTCCGCTCCGGGTGCCGTCCTGCTCTGCGCATCTCTCCAACCGCCGGCTGCCTGCGTGCGGACAGGAGTGGCTGCAGGGTCCCGGTCCATTGTCAGAGGGAGACAGATCTTTTGTTCCCAACCACCTCCCAAAGCCGGGGGTGTCACTCAGACAGGACCGGCGAGGGGCATCTTCCCGCCCCTGAGCGGGGACTGCAGGCTGACGCTGACCAAAGCCGCGCCTGGCGTTGTGGACGCCACGTTGCAAGCCCGCTGTGCCCAGCACAGGCACACGCATGCGCCACGGCGAGGGGGCGAAACGGGACTCTCACGGGAGGTGGTAAATACTCCGTTATAGTTTCGATTTCACTTTAATCATCACCATTGCCAGCTGCAGCTCACTTCACTGAGAACCTCTGTGCCGGTGACGTACCGAGAGCTGTCATGGATTCTGTCACCTCCTCCCAGGTGCACCGGAGAAATGACTTGCCCAGCGCCATGCAGAGCCGGAGTGTGAGCCCAGCCCCCTCCCCAATGCTGTTTCTCTGCCTACTGAGCTGTGAACACGGCGACCCAGCGTTAGTGTTTCCACGCAGGTCAAGAGGCGCATTAGGACCCCGAGCTGCTCATTGCAAAATCTCAACTCCAGTGGGCTTCGCAGACTCAAAGCGGAAAGGGAGGGACTTACTGGCTCATGCAAATGAAAAATCCAGTCCCAGCTGGACCCCCATGCTCACCTGAGACGCCTGGTACCTGGTCTTCCTCCTTCTCTCAGCTCTGCCTTCCTGGAGGCGGCTTCACTCTCTTAGCAACCGGCAGGAAGCGGGCCCAGCACTTCCGGTTTGGTCCTCACTGGGCCACCGTGCGTACGGAGCCCAGGCTTATGCCAATCGCTGGCGCCGGAGTTCAGAGGCTGCCAGCGGGGTCACGTGTGCACCCGGGGACGGAGACTGGGGAAGGGACGTTTCCCTAGGACGAAACGCAGGCTCGCCTTCCGGGAGGTGGGATGGATCCTGGGCGGAGTAAAATACCAGGTGTCTGCTGCGAAAGGCGCTGCCTGCCTCCGGGGAAGGCGTGTTCCTCTCCGCGCCAGCGTCTCGGCAGGACAGTGCAGCGGCAGGGCGCTCGCTGCCTCACCTGCCCAGTCCTCTCACCTGCTCTGCCCCGCCCGCTGCCTCCCTCTCCTCTGGGCCTGCAGGAGGGTAGCTCCCAGAAAATACATAAAGCTGGTGGAGGTGTCCCACCTGAGCCTGGGTGACATTCTCGCACCCATTCTCCGTGGCCTTCCCTCCGCCTTCCGAGCTCGTTCTCAGGGGAAGCTCTGCTGTTAGTCATTCACACCTTAGCTCAGCGTTTCCCAAACTTGCACTGTCAGGGAACCCCCCCACAGGAACCCCCACATCCACGTGCCACCTGCACCACATCCTCTTCCCAGTATTTTTCTTCAGATTATCCTAATGTAAATAAAGACATTTAACAATGGAACTTGCCAAGTGGAAAGCAATCATGACCGAATGAATACCGTGAAAGTCAGCAACCGCTGTTAGATTCTGCCTGGACGCCGTGGCCTGTCAAAGACTCTGGGCCGCGTCCGCGCTCCCCGCTAAGGAAGGGAAGGCTGCCGGCCCCTGAAAGGCAGTGGAGCCCGCTAACCCCACCCGAGGCTCCCTCTGACACTCCCAGGACTGGACAGACCGGGGAGGAGGAACCGCTCCTGTGTGAGCCGTTGCCTGACGCTGAGTCTCTGAACATCCTCCAGGTGGTGGGCGCTTGTCACTCAGGAAGCCACTGTCCTGAAAACGCCACCCGGGACCTCGGCCCTCGCCCTGGAATGAACAAGGACACTCCACAGGTGGCCGTTTCTGGTCCAGGACAAAAGCTGATGCGCCACGCTCCCGGAAGCAAACCCGTGGATAGCTGCCCTGCGGCTTGTGTGACGACTGCGCAGACCTCGGGCCCTTCGCGTGCGCTGTCGCGAATCCCTCCCCCAACCCAGACGGCACCAGCCAGGAGCATCCATGATCAGAGACTCCGGCTGGCGAGTTCTCTCTGGGGGGCTGTCGGGCTGTACTCTCCTGCGCTCCTTCACAAGGGACGCTGTTTGTGGAAGGCTGTGGTGACACCCGAGAAGATGAGCGGTTGCTCCTCTGTTATCAGAGGCAAAAACGGAGAGTAAGATGCTGAGGAAACAAGACTTCCAAGGAAAAAAGGGAAAATAAGTTACGTCATGTCCACGCAGCAGTGTCGCATGGGGCGCCCCAGAGAACGATGGATCCTTACCTGTTCCTATCAACACGGAGAGACCTCAGAGGCAAAGAGCAGAGAGCAGAGCAACCGTCTGTGGTGTTAGTGCATTGGGCGATATAGATACATAGAGAGAGAGATAGGTTCATAGAGACGACATGGCGACATTTATTAGGCACCAACAGAGTGCCTTAGCTGCTCAGCTCACCCTCAAAATTTCCTAGAGGGGCAGGCAGTATTCGCTCCAGTATTAATTCCAGTTTATATTAGTGGGAATTTAGACTTGGTGAAGTTAAGTAAATTGTCATAGTCACAGGGAACCCGGACCAGGGGCCCTGCCCCTGTGGTGCTACAGTCAGCACCCGCGAGGGATGTGCAGGAGAGAAAGGTCTAAAATGCCAGCAGAGCCTGTCTTTAGGGAGTGGGATGGGAAAGGCAGACCTCACTTTTCCCTTTCACTCTACGTACCTCCGTGTCATTGCGTGTTTACATTGAGCACGGATAAGTTCTGCGTTAAAAACTGATTCAATTTCTGGTTCCAGGTGAGATGGAAAAGCTTCTCCACTCTGTCTCTCCTACTAAGTGCACCAATGAAACCCGGACAAAATTGCACAGAACAGCGATTGGAGGGCTCTGAAGAGTGTGTGGAAATAGGCGAATCCAAACGGAGACCAGGATTTGAAGAACCGCTGAACTGGTGTTTGGCTTTACCACTTCTCCCTCAGAGTCCCCCAACCTGATGTCGGCAGAGCCTGAGTCCTGGAAGTGGCCTCAGGCCTCAGACAGAACCGGGAGAAACCCCGAGTGTGGCTTGAGGACTGGGAACACGAACTCCTAAGGGTCCGAGACAAGGCAGAACCCCCAGCACACAATGCTTCTTTCGCCACTCTCTCGGCCCCCAGCAATAATCCGTTAATCCATGGCAGCAACAGGGGCCCACGAGAGCCAAAATTCTGAGGCAGGGGACGCTCCTTTCCAGCGGGTTGAGCTGTGGTCCCAAGAGGAGAAGGTGAATCCTTTTCTCCACTTTTCTCTCTGTGTCCCCCACCCCTGGGACCAAGGGCGAGCAAAGTCACAGAAGCACGTGGCAGAGTAGGGCAACCGAAGCCCCCACATTCCAGATGGAAGGCAGGAAAGAGGAGCCGCAGGGGTCCAGAAACTACCAAGGAGATTGCAGAGAGGAAAGAGCTTAGAAAGCAACCCCGTACAGGTGTTTAGGCATCCTGGGTTTAGCCTCAAGTGGCTCCTAGGAGGACCAGACCCGAATGCACATCCCCAGGAATTGGAGAACTGACCTACTGGTCACTGGCCACTGGGTGTCACACACATGGGACAGATCTGAGTAGCTCATAAGACTTTGCAAGCAGAATGACAGTTGGAACTGCAGCCTGCAGGTGCCTTGGAACCTGTGATCTGAACCTAACCAGTTCAACTGTCTGCTCAAGCAAAGACGTCGACACTCTCCATAAGACTTCAACAAGCCCTAGAGTTCCAAAACATATTCGGCAAAATTTCCAGGGTACAACCCAGAATGACCCAGAAGACAGAGAATCAGGAAGCTCTCCACTCACACAGGAGAAGATGCCCATACCAAGAGGGCACAGATGTTGGAATTTTATGGCAAAAACTTCTGGGCAGTTATTATTAAAATACTCCAAAAATCATAAGCATTTTCAAGTAACTGGAAAAAGAGAGAATATCAAAAAATAATTAGAACATGTTAAAAAATGCAATAGAAATATTTGAGCTGAAAAAAGTACAATTAACTAGGGGCAAATCTCACTGGGTAGGCTCGAAAGCAAAATAGAGATGACAGAAGAAAAATGCAGTGAACTTGAAAAAAAATAAACAGAAATAATTCAATCTGAACAACAGAAAGCAAAAAGAGTTAAAAAAATGAACAGAGCCCCAGGGACCTGTAGGAGAACGGCAAGAGTTCCCACATTCATGTCACAGGATTTCAGGACAGGAGAAAGAGTGCAGGGCTCATAATTATGTGAAGAAATAATGGTTGAAAACGTCCCAAATTTGGCAAAAGATATAAATCTATAGATTTAAGAAGCTTAGCAAACTCCAAATGGGATAAACCCAAAGAAAGCCACACTGGGACACCTTGCAGTCAAACTAGCGAAAACTAAAGTAAAAAAAAAAAAACAGAAAACAAAAATCTTGAAACAGCCAGGGGGAAACATCCCATTAATATTTAACCTGCAGGGGGGCGATGGTCTCAAGGACGGCAGATTTCTCGTCAGAGCACGTGGAAGCCAGGGCCGGTGGCACACTATTTCTAAAGGCTGAAAACAAAGGATGGTCAAACCAGAATTCTGTATCCAGAGAAAACAGACTCCAGGAATGAAGGCAAAAGCAAGATGTTTTCAGATGAAGGAAAACTAAGAGAATTTATTGGCGTCAGATCCGCACTTCAAGAAAGGTTAAAGGAATTTCTTCAAAAAGAAGGAAAATTGAAGAATCAGGAATGAAGGAAAAGCAACAGAAATGGTAATTATCTGAGTAAGTATAATAGACTATTCTGCTTCTGAGCTTTTAAAAATACGCTGGGTGTTGGGAAATAACAATTAGAACTTCTGACGGGTTTTCAGTGTACGTAGATGTAATACCTAAGACAAGCAAAACGTGCAGGAGGGCAAAGGGGCCCAGAACACTTTCTGTATTTCTGAATTTGTGGCTTGTTCGACAATGGTTCACAGAAATCGTTTAGTAAATACCTTCTACTGCAAGCACGCTGGGTACCGTCCCAGGCCCCAGGCTGGCCACGTGGGGCTGTGATGCGCAGGCCAGGCTGGTCTGTGAGGCTCTGAGATCTGTCTGTGACTCGATGGCCAGCTCCTACCTGAGGGAGAAATCAAGGGGCCTCCCGACCCGGGCCCCCTGGAGCTTGGAGGAGAACAGTTTTGCTTCCCCTAAAACATCATCCCCTAAAAGCGAAATAGGAGAACCCTGGAAGTCACAGATAATGCAGAAGGCCTGGGGCTTTTCATGTATTTAATCATTTTTGTTTGTTTTGGAAATTGCATTTTATTTTTGTAGGCTATTGGTCAGAGAGCCTCCCCGTCTCACAGGCAGATTGATTTATGACCAGAATATGCAAAGATAGAAGGGAGGGAGCGCGCACGAGCTCGCATGCTGGGCATCGCTTGCCGCCCCTGTGAGCCCATCTGATCCCCGCGAGCCCAGGGACCGAAGTGCTGCACGCACAGCCGGAGCCTCCACCTCCGTCCCCTTGGGAACTTTCTCCTCGCTGAGCTAGCAGCAGCAATAAACGATCTGATTTGTGATCCGTCCCTTTGCTCTCGGGACTGTAAATGCAGCTACAGTCCATGATACGAAGGGCTGGGCTGTTCCCAGCCTCTCAAGTAAGCAGCTACCAGGGCTGTGATTCCACTTTATCTCTCTCCTGTTAAAAGGCAATTGAAGGTGAACCGATGAGAACGAGGGCTGCCTGCAACTTCCGGACCCCGGGAGCAGCGCTTGCTGAAGGGCAGCTGGTGGGCGCAGGCGCCTGGGGCTAAAGGAGCAGAAGAAAGGAACTTACCTGGAGGACAGCAAACTGTTGATTCCGGTGACCACAGTAAGGGTAACGGTAACAATGAGCACTGCTGCTGAGGGTGCACTGGGCATGCTGGCTACGTGGGCCCCAGGAGGCCGGTTTGCAGGAGAAGAATCTGAGTGTGGTGCGGTGAGAGCTCAGCTTGTAAGTCAGGGATCCGGCAGGTGAGTCTGGCCCTGCCAGGCCCCAAGTCCATGCTCAGAACCGCTGTGTGCTTCCCGCTCCAGAGCCCCTCAGATCAGCAGAGCCCCGCCCTTGGATTTCCGTTGCAAAATGGTACAAGCAGGTCCAGTTGAAATCGCCTTCCCTCAATAAGCGTTTGGCAGCCAAAGAGCAACAGGGCCCAAGGCTCAGACCCCACCTCTGAATTCCACGCGCCCTCCAGGACTCCAGGCGCATCTTGGCTCCAGGAAAAGGGCTCAAGGGGCTCCTCGCTGCTGTCCCCCAGCACGGAATGACCCGTGGGATCCCCCCTGCTGCTCTCCAGAACGCAGGCAGCAGTGCCTCCTTCCTGGCCTTCCACGGCAATCTCCCTGCCACATGCTACAGCCACATGTTACACGTGGGCACTGCCCCAAGCCATGCCCTCCCTCAACAAGAGAGGACGCCCACTTGCCCTTAGGTGGGTGGCTTCAGCCTTGCTCTCCCTGCCAGAGTCTGCAGGGGCTTCTCCAAGGTGCCTGGTGATTTTTTGCTTTTGCCAAACAAAAACCACTAAAACCTCCCTTTTCTTGACACAGAGTCTAAGACTGCCAAAATTAAAGTTTGGCTGCCTCCTTGGAGTGGGAGGAGGGAAAATACCAACCAAGAGGCACAGTGCTCCCCAGCACACAATGACTGCAGCCCAACACCTCCCACAGGGAATCTCCCCAGCACACGACGACCGCGTCCCAGCACCTCCCACAGGGAATCTCCCCAGCACACGGTTTCCCCATGTGCAAACTGTAGATAATATGCTACCTGTGTCACAGGGTTATCAGGAGGATTAAATAGGTTAACATATGTCCAGGGATTCAGTACATTCCTGGCACAGAGCAAAGACTATATATTAGGTCATTAAGTATGAAATGTCCAATTTCCTTAAGTACTAAGTTTGACAACTGATACCTCTTACATTTTCACTTTGACATTTCTTGTTTTATTTTTATTGTGAAGATACATCCTCACTGTTTCAAATGCATGGTTTTTGGCTTGTGATTATCTTTCAAATTTTTTAGAGCAATTTTTGTGAAACCATGGATAAGTAAAAACTTCACGTTATTTTTTAACATGAGTTTCATAGTGGAACCAATGCTGTTCAGACAGCAGGAAATGTCGATGAAGTGTTTGGGAAGGATGTGGCTAATGAACACACAGTGTATCGATCATTTGAGAAGTTCCATTCTGGTGATTTTAATCTTGAAAATGAGCCACGTGGGCGACCGGAGACCAAGGTGGAGAATGATGCGCTGACAGCTGTAGCGGAAGCGAATCCATCTCAACTTACGGGTGAATCAGCAGCAAGGTTGGATGTTACTGTTCCAACAATAATGGACCATTGGAAACAAATGGGCAAGGTAAAGAAGCTGGAGAGATGGGTACCAATGAATTAAATGAGCATCAGAAGAGAAATCATCTCAAAGCTTGCCTTTCTTTGCTGTCACAGCATAAAGGCAAACGATTTCTATACCATATTATTATGTGTTATGAAAAATGGAAGCTTTTTGGCAATCACAAGTGTTTGGCACAATGGTTGGATAAAGATGAAGTGCAAAAACACAGTCCAAAACTGAATATTCATCTAAAAAAGCTAAATGGTGTCTGTTTGGTGGTCCAGCACTGGTATTATCCACTACAGCGTGATGAAACCTGGTCAGTCGATTACAGCGGGTGTCTACGGCAACCAATTAGATGAAATGATGAGGATGCTTGCGATTAAGCAGCCGAGATTGGTCAACAGAGACAGGCCAAATCCTCTTGCAAGACAATGCTCGACCACATGTCGCACAAACAACACTGCTCAAACCACAGAGGCTGGACTTGGAAACTCTCTGTCATCCACCGTATTCACCAGACCTTGCACCAACTGACCACCACTTCTTCCAGGCTCTGGACCACTTCTTGCAAGGAAAAATATTCAGTTCTCAACAAGCTGTGGAAAACGCCTTTCATAATTTCGTCACCACTCGCTCTCCAGGCTTCCTCGCTGCTGGCAAAACAAACTACTGTTAAGATGGCAAAACTGTGTCGATAGTTTAGGTGCCTACTTTGATTAATTGTACTATTTCTTGTTTGAAGTATAATAAACTAAACTTTTGATTCAAAATCGGTCATTTCATATTTAATGACCTAATACCTGTTTGCTTATACTATCGTTCAGGGAAGTCCTCATGAAGAACTGAGACCTGAGGCCTGGCAGATAAGCAAGAGTTGGCTGGACAACGGGGCAGGATGTTCCTGGTGGCGTGAGGCTGGGGCAGGGACACAGGACACGCTGGAGGAACCAGAAGAAGACGGGAAGCGGGGAGCACAGGGGGAGACAAGGAATGGAGAAGTTGGTTAGGATCAGACCACAGAGGGCCTTAGGCCATGTGAGGACCTTGAACTTTTAGCTCAGGAGCCTTGGAGCTTTTAAGTAGGGGTTGACTAGATGTCATTCCGGCTACTAGGTGGAGAACAGATCAGAGGGGAGTGAAGGCAGGGAGACCCGTCAGGAGCTGCTGCAGCTGCGGATGCGAGAGATGACATCGGCGTGGTCCCAGGAGGTGATGGTGGAGATGGAGGAGACTGGACAGATTTGAGAGAGAGAGAGGAAGTGGAAGAGGCGGGACTTGGTGGATGACTTGGCAGGTGGTCAAAAGAGGATGGAAACCGAAGCGATGCCAGGTGCCACACCTGCTTAGGAGACTGCCTAGGTGGTGGTGCCACTCACTGGGCTTTGCTTAAGAGAAAACACCCTTGAAGGGGACAATGTCTGTCCTGTTCTGGTCATCTGGCACCCAAAAGGAGAAACCGATCAGGTAGTTGAACACGGGGATTTTGAACTTGGAGGAGTGGTGAACGCCATGCACGGGGCACTGAAATTCTACACAGAGAGGGTCCTTTACTGGGTGCATTTGGAATCGGCGCTCCCTGCACCGGCACCTGCTAGGGGCCAAGCGCTGTGAGGGACACTAGGGTCTCAGAGATGAATAAATGCTGTTCCTGCCTTGCGGGGTGACAATCTCACTGCAGTCATTCTCAACCTGTCTTTATGGTGCAGCGTATCTGTTCACCAGGTAAAAAACCCAAAAACCCCACGGTTCAAACCCTGTGAGTTTGCCAGCAGAATGCTAAGGGCTTTCTCTACTTCCTTACTGTGACAGACAGATTCCATTAGCGTATCCTCAGCCCTGAAGCTCTGTTCCTCCCCCACTGTCTCCCCGCAAGAAGTAAAAGAGGATGATTATTAAAAATTACAAGTGCCACCTTCCACACTCCATCTCCCAAACTTCATTTCACAACGGCTGCTGACATCAATAATGTCGGACAGGATAATCAAGTTTGCATAATGTAACAGTTCTCCAAGGGTCCCTCTGCACAAACACCCCTCCCAGCACGAATGCAGGGAAACAGACAGACCTTCCATGGGAGAGAAAAGGCCCTTAGTCTGTGAAACGCAAGAGCCCTGATCACTGCTCCCATTTGCGGCTTCACAGGAGTGAAGGAAAGCTGTCAGTCAGATCCCAATTTGACCCCGTATTATAGGAGGATCAAAGGCACATAATTTAATTACCCCTTTATTAGCAGAGGGACTGTGGCAAAATCACTTAATGATTCTGGGCCTCAGTGTTCTCTGCTTTAAAGTGGAGATAACACCATGATATTCTCAAAGAATCTGGATGTTGAACGTCATACATAGAAGAATAACTTAATATGGACAGAGATCAATAAATCACTTTGTCAATTTATTAACATGATTGTCAATCGTTTATTTCAAAAATTACTAATATTTACTAAATAGAGCAAGAAAGACTAGCAGGCCTCTGGTATGTCTTAACACGGGCTCTAGATAAAATGTTAAAAATTCAAAAATCAATGACACACTTGGGAGAATTAGGCTAAAATGAACAATAAATTAAAACAACTTCTTGTTGCCTCTTGGAGAATTTTACTTATAAAATGTAACTATTTGCAATTCACTGCAGACAGATGGGCTGGACTCTGCCACTTACATCCCGTTTACTACATGGAACCTAATATGAGGTTAGATGACACCACGGCACAAATGAGAAGCTCTCCACAAATTCTGGGTTTCCCCAGCCAGGCTTTGGCAGGCTGGGGGTGTCCCGCCCTGCATGGCTGCTCCCTGCCCCCGCTGTCCTCATAGCTGATGCCTGTTCACCCTTCAGCGGTCTTCCTGCACATCGTTCCCTCGGGAGCCACACCTGGCCACGTCCGCAGGATCCCGCTGCCCGACGCAGTGCACGGCGCAGGGGACGCTCATGTACCTTCCCTAAACGAGAAGTCTGAGGAAACGCCGCCGTGGGAGCGGTGGTGAAGCTTAGCGCGGAGGGAACGGCCGAAGCCGACATTCACGACGGAGGACCCAGGGCCCCGCCCTGACGGCAAGCAGCAGAGGCGGTCCGCAGGATCCGACATTATTAAAATCCCCGTAACGTATCTTTTCCAGAGGGCCTGGGAGAGGCTCAGAGGAGAAATACTTGCAAAAGCCACTGTCCGCCCCACGGTGACACAGCCATTCCCCAGAGCACGTTCAGAAACACCTGCAATGCGCCCTGACGCACGCCAGGGCCCGCGCGGCCCCGTCTTCGCAGGGAGTCACGTTCAGAGACGCACGTTCCAAATAACTTAAATGATTCGAAATGAATTATCATCTTCTCTTCTCTCTATAAGCATCAGTGATGGTCCTCTCGAAAACCCAAAGCATCACTTCTCCAAACTCCCTTTGCTCCCCAGTTAACACACGTCCTCTGGGTGCCTCACCTGCCACATCCCCAAATCAGCCCCCTGACTCCCAGGTGGCCATCCCCTCCCCGCCCTGCTCCACACCCCGTCCTGGTGCTGACTGTCCAGCCGCTGCAGCATGTTCCGGTCTCCGCCGTTACCTGTGACCCAGACTCCACGTGACCAGGAGCACCTGGGTGCCACACAGCCAGCAAGAACCCTCCTCGGCCCTGCAGGGTGGTCCTGACTTTTCACCTCTGTCTCTCACGTCTCAGAGGGAGCGTGCTTCAGGGCTGGCCAGCGCAAGCTCACCGTGCGGCTGGAGGTCCAGCGAGGAGGGCTCGGGAAAGCTGGACCGTCAGACCTTCTCTCTCTCTGGCGCCCCTGCTTCCGTGCTGCAACACCCTGCAGGTACAAGACGTGTCCTTCCCGTCATCTCGAGGTTCCCTGCCAATCCCGGGAGGTGGTTCTCTCTCTGCACCAACCTTTTTCATTTTTATTTTAAATTTTTTCCTGATGAGGAAACTGAGCCTCGGGTAAGTGAAATGACCAAAAAAAAGTCGCAGAGCCTGCAGGGGACAGAACCGAGATGAGACAACACAGCCCCTGACCCGAGTTCACGAAGGCCAGCTCTCCCAATCACACGTTTCCTGGAGATCAGGTGTAGCACGCTAGTGACCCGCTGTGATTACAGTCACCCCACGTTGCAGAAGAGTAAACTGAGGCCCAGACAGGACCCTTCATGCGCCCGAGGCCTCACAACCAAGAACTGGCAAATCCTGCATCTGACGCTGGGCTGAGTGCCTGTGTGGGTCCCCTCCTTACCCACCACGGCACCCGCCCCTTCCGTGCTCTTCCTGTGGCATCCCGTGGTACCAGACCCAAAACACCAACCACTGCTTCACCTGTCTGTTCTCTGCTTTGGGCACGGGGCTGCTGTTAAATCTTAATGAAGTCAAAAAAGTGCGTCCTTTGCAACCCCTCTCAGCACCTCCTCCCTCCCTCGCTTCTCTCCGTGCACGCCCCACTCACCCCCACTGCAGAGGCCACGCTGCCTGGACCCTCTCGGTCCAGCTCCTAGCCACAGGCTGTGGGGTAGGACCGGGGCTCCTGGGGGAAGCTGCAGGCACCGCCACCACCAACAGCACCGGGCGAAGCTCAGGACCAGGACTGTTCCCAAAGAGCTTTACTTTAATGTACTCGTGTGGCCTCAGATGTGTTCTCCACGTCTTTGGGGAGTTGTTTGTTTGTTTTTTCATTAGGGAAGAAAATCAAGCAAAATTGATTTTCTCTTGACCTCGCAGTACCAGAAAAATTTAATGAGCTTGGCCCTTGGGTCAGGCAAACCTGGGTTCCAATCCCTGCTCCTTCCTGCGCACCCTGAGGGACTCTGGGCAGCTGCTCGGCCCCCTGAGATGGAGTTGGGGTCCTCTGCCATGAAGTGGAGATGACGCAGGGCGGGATCCCGAGCCTTCCCCGGGGTTGCACACCCACGGACAAAAGCCAGCACACACGACCCTCCCTGGGGGACACAGAGAGTGAATCAGAGGGAACAGACCCTCCGCGTGCCACAGTGCGCAGCCCTCCCGCGCCTGCACCGGAGCACACCCGAGACCTCACGGCCATTTCACGGCTCGAGTCCATTCCCCATTGTACTGCGATCGCTCTGAAGTATCAAGAAAGTCTTCTTTTTTTTTTTCTAATCAAAAGGGGAGGATTCTAACATCTTAAGTCTGGAAAGGTCACCCGGTGCACACCCTTGGCTTCAAATGGGACCACTTTTAACTGAGCCACATAAGTAGGAGCTTTTTCTACATATTTGCCTAAAAAGGACCCTCCTGTCTCTTCCTGTGGCTTAGCAAGAAGCTAATTTTAACACATCAAAAGAGATATTTAAAGGGCCGAACAATATGTAGTCAAATGTGCCAATTATCCCCCTGAGCCGTTTGCAGGTGACCACGGTAACAAATGGTCCGCCGGGCCAAGTTTTCGCAGAGCCCATGAGGTCAGCCTTTCTTGTGCTTGACTTTGTAAATGGAACGTGGACGTCCCACACATGCAGACAGAGAGACCTGAAGGCGGGTAAGCAGATGGGGACAGACAAGTCAGACTGATCTATAAATGATGATTCTGGGGAGAAGTCAGACCGTTACAGCTTTGCAACCGAGAACCCCTCACCTGCTCAGCCTCCCGCACGGGGAGCGCCAGCTGCTGCAGCTGACAGCGAGCCTTTTACCTATTTTGTCTTAGCCTTTGAATACCTCAAGACAGATAAACCGATAAAAAGAGGAAAATTATATTGGCGCTCGCAGCCAACAGAAGAGAGAGGCATTGGCCAAGGTCCAACATCTGCTTTAAAGGGAGCCAAGGGCCTCGGTGTTCCCAAAAGAGCCATGAGACTTGAGGGGAGAGTGCCAGGGATGACAGAGGAGGGACACTGTCCCCGCAGTCAGGGCCTCTGCCTGGGAGGACCCACGTGAGCAGGACAGGAGCCGCCCCCGAGGCTCAGGCCAGGCTGACTCTGCAAGCAGCGATGCCCGCTGCTGAGGGCAGAGCCACGCCTTGGGGTGGGTGGGCAAGGCCCTCGAAGGGCTCCACCCTTCACCCCGGTTCTCGGGGCAGCTCCTGGGCAGAGCACCCGTCCTTCGGTCACACACTAGCGGTCTGACCTGCGTCTTCACCTTGCCATCTCCGGATGTGTCTCACCTGGGGGGCATTTTGACTTCCAGGGAACATCTGGCCTTGGCTGGTGACATTTTTAGTGTCACATCTGGGGAGGGGGCTGCTGCCGGCATCTAGTGGGTAGAGGCCAGGGATGCTTCTGACACCCGACATGTGCAGGACGACGGTCCTGTCCAAAGTATCAGTTACGCTGCGGCTGCGAAACCCTGACCCACAGCCTCAGGTGGACATTCCTGAAACCGTCACGCTGGCCGGGAAGTGGCACCACTTTGGGGACTGTGCACCCCCTCCCCAGCCGCCTGCCAGCCCCACGTCAGAGGGCAGTGACTGGGAGGGCGGCCGGGAGGCTGCAGCAGCCGCGAGTGGGCAGACAGTGAGACGAGAGAGGGGGAAGGCCAGGGCCCCCGCTCCCCACACGGCCCCGAGACCACACGGCGGCAGCGAGGACAGGGCCAAGCGCAGGCAAAGCTGTGCTGGGACGAGACGCTCTCCTAGACGCGGCCACGGTGATCGCACTGTCTGTTCCTGTGTGCCGTTCATCTGAAATGTGATGAAACTGGACAAGCATGACTCAGGAGTGAGGGGCAGGCTGGGCAGTGCACGTGTAATCAAGGCAGGCAGGCCGTTCTCCCAGACTTGCCACTGTGTGATTAAACCAAATCACCCCTGGAAGGAGCAGACAGGACTGACTAGCCTTGTTCCAGCGCCAAAGGCCAGGAGGTGAAGGTGGAACATTCTGCCAGGAACGATCAAAAGCACCTCCGTCCAGGCTTACCCAAGTGTCGGTCCTGCCACCTAGGCCTACACCAGTTTACAACACGGCCTGGGGGCCCAGGAGCTGCGGATGGGTTTGTGTAAGGAAAAGGAAGTTCTTTTAAGAGCAGTCTCCTTAATCCATTCCCTGCTGTGAGACCTGAGCCCCGCCCAGGACACAGCCCCATGCAGGAGCCCTGGGACAGGCAGCAAGGGGGGGAGCATCTGCAAGGAGCCCCGAGGCCCAGGAGCTGGGCAAGATCTGAGCATCTTGCCTTAAAAATTCACAAGCAATTTCATTCCCCTCTGCAATATGACCGCATTTGTCTTAATAGTTTCCAAAAGCTGACGTTGCTGACTATGGAGGAAGCCGGTGCTCCAGGGCCTCACGCCAGGCCTTGCCGGGGCTGACTCTGCCTCTGCCGCTCAGCCGGGCACCCCCTGAGGATGCGCCCAGAGAGGCTCCATCCTAGGGTTGAACCCAGTCATGGCAAGAAGGAGCGCACAGGACCACATGCCTTGGCCCAACAAGAGAAACCGAGGTGCGCACCTCCAGTCCTGGATGACGGTATCAATAATTAACATTCTGGGCCACTTAATAAATGCAGTGAACATTCTGTATGGCTTTATCATATCCAATACTCCTAAGATTAGGATAAGGACTATTATTACGCCCATTTTATAGTTGAGGAAACTGAGGCTCAGGAAGTTAAGTGGCTTCACTGGGGTCACACTGCTGAGCCACCAGTTGAACCCAGACGGTCTCGAGTCCGAGCCCACCGCAGTGTGAAACCTCACAGTGCTCAGGCCCTGCCCAGAGAGGAAGCCACCAGAAGCCAGAAGGGATGAGAAAGGACCCACCCCTAAAGCCTCCAGACCATGGGAGAACAGGCTTCTCAGTTAAGCCTCCACATCTGGGCCATCTGTTACGGCAGCCACAGGAAGCCAAGACGCCATCCACACAGGTACACCACCTGACACCACCCCAACGCTCTGGCCTCCCGCCTACCACACACTCACACCTCTCAGACGTGCATTCGCCTGCTTGTTTGTTTTGTGTTCCTGCTGAACGGTGAGCACTAAAAGGGCACAGTCTGACGCCATACCTGGTTCCAGGTAGCTTCTCCATAAACGCTTGTTAAAAGAACCCGTGCATGAAGAAGGAGACAGAAGGGTCCAAGCCCACCTTCTGACTTCCAGTAAATGTTTTCTACACATTAACAAAGTTACAGAGTCAAAGAATATCTCATCAGCAATATCACAACGCGAGGTGGCCGATGCGTGTTCAGTAACCCCACACAGACAGACTGCAGGCGCGTGCCCTCTCTCCACCGCCCGGCTGTCGGGCGAATGAGCCATACAAGGGAAACTGGCTCCGGGAGCCCAAGGCAGTTTCTCAGCCTCCGCACCGTGGACGCGTGGAGCCGGGTAACTCTTTGCTCAGGGCGGGGCTGCCCTGCTCAGTGTAGAACACGAGCAGCGTCCCTGGTCTCTGCCACCGGATGCTGTTACCATAACCCTTTCCCTCCACACCCAGGTTTGGCCTCCAAAATGTCTCCAGACATGGCCAGGTGTCCCTGGGAGGCAAGACCGCCCCAGATTGAGAACCTCTGGCCTAAGGAATCTGCAAACAGACAATAATCTCTGCCTCCTCTGAGATTGGAGAACAAGCACACCCACCGTGCCGTGTAGATGGAAATCCACCAGACAGGGCAGAACTGGGTCGCAGGGAATGCAGCAGACACGGCAGATCGCTTCAGCCCTGGGCAAGTGACAGAAGAAGCTGGGAGGCTGGGGCACGGGCTGCCAGGGGCTTGGGCCGGTGCCCACCGGCAGACCAGGTGGGCAGCAGGACTCCGAGGAGAAGGTACAGACTCTCATTTTCACTAACGAGCACTGTATCCAGTCCGGCAGGGCAGGCCTGGGGAGTGGCCTGGGGATCAGCATTGCGAGTCGAAAGAGCCCACTAAGGACACACACAGCGGTCCCAGCGAGCACAAGGGTGTCACCCCAACTCTGCAACAAGGTACCATTCCCGCCCCCGCCTGGGAGCAGCCAGAGCCAAGGAGGGTCACCCCAAGGGCACTGGCTTCACCCCAGTGCAGGGGGAACACAGGATCTGGACGGGGCGAGCGGAGAGGCAGAGTGTCGATGACGAAGATGAAGCCATGTAGCATTTATTGAGCACCTCCTCTGTGCCGAGCGCCATGTGATCCAACTCAAAGCACCAAGAATAACAATTGTCAGTGTCCCGCGTCTGTCTCTGATTTTAAAAAGAAGATAAACAAACAGAATGGGTGGGCACGCAACAGGAGGCATTGAAAGACGGCTCTAGTCCCTAATCGAGAAACCAGATAGAAATTAACAAGGCTGCAGAGCCGTGATGAGGCCCTGAGTGAAGTGTGGTTAATGTAACAAGTACCCAGGCCCCGAGACTCAGCTTTACAGGACATCACGTTTTTCACAGCAGAACTTTTTTGTCTAATGAATAAAATGCTACGGAGACTTTGAAGCTGTTTCCCTGTCACCATGGCTTCTCCTCTCCCTCCCTCCACGGTGGAAACCCTGCTTCTTACGGGGATGAATATCCTTCCCTTTTATATAATACTTTGGTGATAAATGTGCCTGTATCATTGACACTTTGGCTCAAAATCATATATAACCTTGTTTCCTGGTTTTACACCAATTGTATCATGACGAACACGTTCTTTTCCACTTTCTTCTCACCATCCTCCCCCATAATAAGTTTTTGAGAATTTTCCAGGTTGATATGGGTAGATCTAATTTTATCATTTTATCTGCCTCAGTGTAGTCCATTGCATAAATCAACCTCCCACCCCCGTCCATGGAAAAACTGTCTTCCATGAAACCGGTCCCTGGTGCCAAAAAGGTTGGGGACCGCTGCTCCAGGGTACAGACGTAGCAGCAGCGTTGCAGGGCGATAAGGTATAAACGTTTTGACCTAACTAGATAGTAACCGATGATTTTCCAAAGTGGCTAAAACAATTTACACCCCCAACAGTGGGGTGTGTGTTACGGCTTGCTAGCATCTTATTTTCTCAAATCTCCAAGGAACTGGTTATTCCTATACCATTTAAACAATTCCAGTGCATTGAGAGAGACAAAAATTCACAGAATGGTTTTTCAAAAGCCAGAATAACCTGATTACCAGGGCCTGACATAGATGCCCACGGAAAAGGCAATTAGAGAAAGTTGCAGAAAGCTTTTTAAAAAACGCTAGTGACGAAGACACCATTATGATGAGTGAGTGACTCGCACAATCCAAGAGCTGTTCAGTTTAGGAAACTTTCCAAAATATCTTCACAACGTTAACAGGACAAAGGAAAGAGAAGCACATAATTGTTTCTTTTCCTAAACGTAAAGTCATTTGATCAAATTTAATATCCATTTCTGATACTTGAAATGATTGATACTTCCTTGTAGGATTTTTAAAAACAGATATTTCAATTCAAAAATTACCATCATATTTAACTGTAAAAACACCAGAATTGTCCCATTAGGGTCACAAAAAAAGTTAACAATGCCCTTTATCACTACTATTATATTAACATAATATTATTCTGGAAGTGCTGAACAAAGCAATCAGACAAGAATATAAAACCAGTCATGAACATTGGAAAAGGCTAAACAACCATAATTTGTGGATAATAAGCTTAGATTCCTGGAAAAATCCAAAAATAATAGAAATAATTTTTAAAAATAAAAATATAACAATAAGATCAGTTACAAATAATATATACAATGACTATCTCGTATATAAATTATAACAAGTTAAAAAATAAATAATTTAGAAAATAGTTTGCCCTAAAATACCTAAAAATAAATTTACCAGTAAATGTGCAGGACATGGATAAAGCCAAAAATAAGTCTGAATGAAGATCATTTTAAAGATTTCAATAAATGGAGATTCATGTCTTTTCATTGGATAAGAAAACTCAATACGATAAAGATATATCTTTCCTAAATTCATCAATAAATCCAACATATCCGTGTGGACTATGTTTTACCTTGAATAAAAAGAAAATGGTTTCAAAATCTTTCCGGAAGAATAACCATCTTACAGCAGCCAGAAAAATTCCTTAAGAGAGTGGTATTGAAGAACTTGTCTGGCTAGCGATTAAAAATGTATTAGGTGGTGACAGTTCAGGAAAGCAGTGTGGTTTGACAAAGGAACCAAAAGACAGCTCAAAGGAACAGAAAATGAGATGACAGCAATGGTCCCAAATATGTAGATACTTCCGTGCCTGACACAGTGGTCATTTCTAATAAGCGAGAATATGGACATGGAGCCGCTGAAAAGCCATTTGGAAAATACAAAACTGGAAGCAAACCCATTCCTCACTGCACCGTGAATTCCTGGAAGGACAAAGGTGTACATGAAAAGAAAAACAAACACACAAACAAAAAATGCTAAAAGAAAATATGGGAGAATATTTATGCAATCATAGGGTGGGGTCGGTTGGCCATTCTAAACATTTGAGCCTCAGAAAACGTGAAATAAGTCATAAATTTAACAACACAAGAATGTACACTATCTGAATGGCTTTAAACACCACGAACAAAACCAAAGATGATGACAACAATTTCATAATTCTTATGACAAAGACCTAATACCCACAATGCAAAGAGAACTCTTACAAGTCAACAAGAAAATGAATTAATGTATCAATAGAAAAATTGGCAAAGGATATGAACAAAAGAAGAAATGCAAAAGGATAATGGGAGTGCTCAAGTCAGTTATCAACCAAATACATAAAAATGAATCACAGTTTTTCACCCCTCACATTGGCCAAGATCTCAAATGTAGTTGGAAAGCAGTCACGGCGAGCATTTAGGAAAACGGGCATTTTCATTTCATTTTCAACGGACAAGTCTTGCAGGGAGTGAAGTGTGGAAAGCAGTTTGTCATTATTGTGTAAAAATGTAAAATGTTCGTACCTTTGGACCCAAGAATGCTATTTCCAGGAATTTATTCTAAGGAGACCATTTCAGAAGTAAAATGCATGCCTAAGAAAAATTCCTGGGTTTCCACCAAGGGGTGATTGGTTAAGAAAAATTGGGTATGTGCTTAAATAAATGCTCTATAGCTGTTAAACATCATGATGGTGAGATAGTTTTATTGATTATCTTTGAAATTTTAGTTGAGAAAAAGGGCAGGTACCAGCATTTAATGTGATATCAAATATGTAAAATTATATATGTATATCTTACTTGTACCCACATATGTCAAAGGCTTTCCCTCTAGCTCTTTCCTGAAACCATCGTAGCTCCCAAACACTGCGTGGCTCCCTCTGTCTCGTTGTTGAGACGACCTCCTCTGAAAGCAGGCACCACGTGGACCTCTTTTATTTCTTGCTAGTCATCAACCGCATCTGAAAGTCCCTGTGCTTCTTCATTCTCTGTTGACTTAAGTGCTGCCTCTCCCATGAGCAGCGAGCCCCACGGGAGCCTGGTCCACCCCTGAGCCTCCCCGGCCTAGCACCGACCTGGCCCAAAGTGTCTGCTTGCTGAATACACCTGTCGGATGAATGCATGATCTTGCTCGACTGGTATTTTGCAGGCCACGCTCTAGGAAAAACGCAAACTTGTGTTATGGAATAAGGTGTGTCATGGGCAAGTAGGTTTTGAAAACCTAGGATAGAATCAAGCCAAAGGGGTATATTTGCTGCAGAACTTCCCAGAGCCCTTAATACACGGATGTACATCGTGACCGTCCGAGAGTTTCCCAGCTCTCTTGACTCTAGAAGTCTCTGTTTCTTGGAGCATCTGTGGAGTATCCCGTATCATGGAACAGTGTGGGCTGGAGCGTGTGCAAGACATCCAGAAAAATATGGAACTGGGGGCTGCGAGTAGAGCCAGTCCCTAATTTGACACCGTGTCCTTTGTGCTGTTTGAAATGTTGCCACGAGTGAGCACATTTTATCAACATGTCATTATTTTCAAGATAAAAGAATAAACGTTAACAACGCACTTACTGTCTGAATCTCAAAACCAACTTTATTTCCCAAAACCACAGGTTTCACTGAAGTTGTTTTGAAAGAAGAAAGGCCAGCTGGAACCAACTAGAAACACAGGAAATAGCAGAACCCAATTTTCTGGACTCAAATTCTACCTTCACCACATACTTCCTGAGGGACTTTGGGGAAATCAGTCTTTGAATCTCAGTCCGTAAAATGAACCCCTTCACAGAGCTGTGAGGATTCACTGTGATCAGATTAACAATAAGCCCCAGTAAATAGTAGCTACTTTCACTATTATTAACCTCACCTATTGTGGACCTGAATTAAATCGCTGCACCTAAATACGTTAGGCTTCAACTTAGTTCACTCTGCTCGAGTCACCGTCTCCTGTACCCACGCCCTTCGGGACCCGGAGCTCCCGCGTCTGCTAAGTCCACAGAGGTTTCGGACGGGTCCTGTGTCTAACCCTGCTCAACTCACCCGCACGGCGCGGCTGCGCCCGCAGCCCTGTGCCTGCCAGCAGGGGCTGCAGGACGGCCGGCCAACTCGCGCCAGCCCTAGGAGAGCCCAGGCGGGGACGAAGGCCCAGAGGTCAGCTCCCGCCGCCGCTGTTCTGTTTGTACACGGAGCGGTTATGGCAGTAACATCTGGATTCCTTAACCGACACCGGGGAAAGCGAAGATTACGTTCAGCTGTCTGGTGTATTTTAAGGGATGTAGCTTTCGTTCTGCATGATGAGGAAGTAATTAGCGGCTTAGACTTGACGCTGTCACTCAGAGCCGGTTCCACGACACTGAGCGAGGGATGAGGGCAGGGCTAGAATCCCTTCCTTGATAAACTCCCAGGGCCCACCCCAAATCCTGAGGTTCAGCGCAAACAGGAGGCCTTTCTGCCCTTGCTGTGAATGATTTGTCCCGCGAGCTGGCTTTTTCATGGGCCCGGGGATTACTGGGAGGGGTGAAGTGGGAATAATCAAACACTGGGAAAGTTACCCAGAAGCCTGATTATTCAACAACCTGAACCCAAACCCAGTCACGGCTGCTGTCTGAGCAGAAGCAGGAGGTGCTGGGGGTGCAGGAGGGACAGATCACAAGGACTCTGGGTGTGATTTTCACAGTGCAAGCGAGCCTCGGATGATCTTAAGCAAGGGAAAGACATGGTCTGCTTGACTTTTTAAAGGATCATCGGGGCTGCTGTGTGGAGAAAAGGCTGCATAGAGGCAAATCCAGAAGCAGGGGTATCAGAGAGGGCCCTGTGGCTGTCACCCTGGTGGGAGACAACAGTGGCTGAGGCTGTGGCAGGGGAGGAGGGAAGGAGATGGCTTGAGAAAGCTGTCACGGTGAGGTCCTTGTGTGCCACCCCATTCTCCAGACATTCTATCCCACCCCACATCCCGGATTCACAGCTCCGTCTGCTCAGACCCTCAGCGTTAAGGGTCCTGGCCCCTGCCAGCAGCAGCGAGGGCTTCTAGCCTGGAACCCCGAGATCTACCCTGTGCACCCACCAAAGGACACTGATGCCAGGGTCTAAGGAAATACTAAAGGCCCAGGGAGAACATGTCAAGAGGCAAGAAGCCTTCTCGAGTGTCTCCGTATCACCACAACACGGCAGATGAATGCATGCTGCCAAATATGCCTTTCCAGAGACTGACCTCGCCCGCCAAAGGACAGAGGCTGCAGGACCGATCGCCCGGCGTGTAACTTTCTATCTGCTGTCTGTTTGAACGCTGGCAAGTGGCCGCTCCAATTTTCTGCATTTCCCCCTTTTTCAAGCAGATTTTCTCTGCTTGGGATATGTGCTTGGCTTTACAAGAAAGTGAGTCTCAGATAAGACTTGGCTTCAGAGCTACCCGTGAAAGCTTTTCAAAACTATAGAATCCAGGTCCGCTAGCGGGCCTGTGGACTCAGAATTGCTCAGGAAGGGTCCCAGGCAGCTCTTATTTCTACGAGCCCCTCAGGCGTCTCTGAAGGGCAGCCACCGCAGCGCGCAGAGGTGCGCTCCTGCCTTTCCCCCGAACTTCCGTGATGAGCTGCCGTGCAGTCCTGAGGCACGACACCAGAATTAGCTCAGACAGCGCAGTCGGGCGGCGTCCCCACAAGAATTTCCCCTCTTCAGACGCCAGCTGCGAGCTCCAGGGTCCCCGGTCACCTGCGCTTCTGACCAACAGGCTGAAAATCCGAGGGTTCCCACGGCCCCCATAGGTTCGATAATTTGGCAGGACTCACGGAACGGCCGTGCTCACCGGAGTACAGCGTTAGCACAGAGGGCAGAAACGAAGGGACACAGAGGGCGCCGCTGGAACGGCCCCAAACACGGCACTCCCATGGCATCTCCGCACGGATCAGGACGTGCCACCTGCAGGCACCTGGACGTATTCACCAACCAGGAGCTTACCTGGGCCCCCGTCTTCAGTTTTTGTTGGGGTTGCGTTATATGGGCGTGGTTGATTAAACCACTGACCATGCGACTGGGCTCACCCTCCAGTGCTCCTCCCCTCCCTGGAGGTCCGATATCCTGTGGGCCGAAGCCCCAACCCCCTGCTCGCCCGGTCAGCCTTTCTGGTGTGGTCCGCTCCTGTCCCGAGCTCTCATTAGCACAAACTGAGGTATGGTCTGAGAGGCCCACCACGAATAACAAACTCCTAACTCGGGAAATTCCAAGGATTTGGCAAAGGCTGGCCAAATCCTCTGTTATACAGCAGGGAGACGTGCCACAGGACTCCCGCCGTCACTGGGGAAAAGCCGCGTGTGGTCCCAACCTCCAGCAGAACCTGCTGAGAGCGGCTCACAGGCACCCCTCCTGGCCACTGCCCAAGACGCCAAGAGTAAAACAAAGACAGTGATGGGTGTGGCCACTTACCATGGGGTGTCCTTTCCATGGAGATGGGAGGAATGGAATTGGAAGAGGATCCAGAGAACACTCCGGAAAGAGGTCTCTGTGAGTTTCAGGGAAATTCCCTGAGTTGTGTTTCCATGGCAATATCCCGGCTTCCCTGTTGGGTTCTGAGTTCTCCTGCTCTGGGAGCACAGGCAGGTGTCGCTGCAGAGGCAGGGGGTGGCCCAGGCCCGGTCCCCACACAGCACAATGCCTGTGACACAGCCCATCACACCAAGGGCCACTGGTGCCGAAGCGGGTTCTAGGTATCGTGTTTCCACGGCAACTCCAGGCCCGCGCTCCGCCCCAGGCTCATTCCTGATGACTCTAAAAGAGCAGTGAAGGAAAGAGAGTGGCTTTTCACTGCAGAGGACCGTGATCCGGGGCGTTAAACTGCTCCTGTTCTAGCTGCGCTTCCCCAGGCCCTCGGGAAGAGGAAACTTCACAGATCAGCCCAAGAACCCTGGTGGAGTTGGCGCCTCTGAAGCAGGAGTCCTGCTCCCACCGCTGCAGGCGGCCGGGCCTGTGCATGTAAGACCCTTTCTGCCACCCCCGATGTCGAAGGACACCCTCCCCTGGGCCTTTCCAGGGGCCTCCCACTTCTCTCAGAGGAGCCAGCTCCGTCCCTAGCTCCAGAGATCCGTCAGCATCCGAAGCAGCGACTTTGGACAGAAAGTCCAGGGAAAGAAGGGAATTCTCGGCGTGACTAATGGATCCAGATATAGCCACTCTCCAGTCACTGCCACCACTTTAAAATGAATTTCCAGTTGAAAATAGCCATCGGACTATAGATAACTTGGCGCGGGGATGGCCGGCCGGGCGGCACTCACAGATGCCTGGGTCAGCAAATTCCAAAGCATCCACTCAGCAGTTCGAGATCCTTCCAAGAAAGTTCGGCTGTCTCTTCGCAGCCCCTGGGCCCGGAGGCTTAAGATAAGAGTGGGCGCCCCCACCCCTAGCTGTCGGCAGGCCCTTCTCCCCACTCTGACTCTGGGCACCGAGTTAAGTAAATTAAATAAAACCATTCGAGTTCATTTGTGACTTGTGGGTTTTCCTGGTCAGCCTGACCTCCATGAGCACCTACAAAATAAGATTTCTATTAGGGAAAATGACTCAGAGCTTTTAACTTTCTTCCTGCCTCCAAATGCCATGGTTTTAATTAACAGTGTCACCCAGCGGCCCTCCCTGGCAGACTGCGGCAGGCCCTTGGAGTAGGGCCTGTTTGCGTTCATCCTGCCAGCGCAGAAGCTGCATCCCAGGGCGGGGAGGCTACAAAACCAGCTTCCAGGCCAAGAGCATCTTCCGGCAGAATCAGGCAGAATCGACACCAGGCCATGTTTTCAGGCAGCGCCCGTGGCAGCCCGGATGTGCTGCAGGAGAGGCTGCAGAAGCCCCGCTGCGGCTGGCTCCCAGACAGGCCGGCAGCTCTTTGGCACGGCAGCTCCACCGGGCCTCCCGGCACCGGCTGGAGTGCCAGCCTTGAGAAAATCAATCAGCTGTGGCTCTAATTAATTACAAGCTCTGTGCACCCTGTGCCTGCACCGGGAGCTGGGCAGAGCTTTGCATTCTGCTCAGCATAGTCAGTCGGGGTGATGAGCCTCCTGCTGCAGCCAGGCTGCAAAATGCCTTCCCCGCTGCCCTGGAGGGGCGGCGGCTCCTGACAACAGGCCGGGGCCCTACGAGAGCATTTCCATCCCCGTTCATCTCGCAGGGCTCCGTGGGGCATTTATTCCGTCTCTGCCAATGGCAAGAGCGGGCAGAGATTCACAGAGACAAGCCCCGTTCCTCCCCACGCTCCACCTCTTGGCCCTCACCCAGTCACATGAAACTCCCCCCCTCCACCAGCAACTGCGGTCACCCCTCATTATCCAAATATTACCCATTCCCGGAAACACTCCGGAGAGCAAATGTTCAGACATCAGGGCTTCATATCCATTACGTTAAAGGGGAAAAAAATAATAACACATTCCCAGGCCATCCAAAAAAACTCAACCAATTTCCCAGATATGACTGAAACACTCTGAAACACCTACAGAGCAATACGCTAAGGGCTTTTGTGCAATGCAAGTATTTGAAACACCTGCTTTCACGTCTGCCTGCGCTGACTGCACGCACAGACGGGATGTTCACATGCAGTATTCAACCGCACTGGACGGAATCAGATTCCAATGCAGTTTTGCTTCTATCCTGCAAGGGATGTGTACACAATATAATGTGACACAGTGAAGTCACGGGTTAAAGACAGGAGCTAGGTTAGATCCAGGTTGGGAGAAGAAACAACCCCGGAGCCCATGAAGGGCTAAACCCAAGGCCAGGAAGGGCAGGGAGGAGAGGGCACTGCAGAGCCCGTCTGCATGAGGCTGCTGGGGTCTCCGGGGTGGAGCCCAGATGCCACACTGGCGACCCCACCCTCCCGCCGGCACCTCCAGGCAGATCGATTATGATGACGTTTTCATGCTGTGTGTGACCTTGGGTGGAATTTTGACTCATCATTAAGGTGGCTACCCAGATCAAGACAGTTGGGTGGGGAGGAGGTTGGTGCCAGGTGTGGTCTCCAAAAGTCAACCGGGCAACACCTGTGCCGCCTCTCCCCACCCTCAGCTCCTCCTCTACCCACCTCCCAGTTCCGGGCTTTCCTCCCCATCAGGTTACTTCGGGCAGTACTGTAAGTGGAGACCACAGAACGAGGCTGCCCACGGCTGCTCGGTGGCAGGAGGAAGTAATGAAGTATCCTCTCGCTTAGCAGCCTAATAAGGATTTGAACCTGGGTCTGCAAAGAATTGTCAGTCTGTTTTCTCAGGTGTGAAGCACATACCTAGGCATTCAAGCATGCCCCAGGGGAGGAGAAGGACATGCTGGATGGGGAGGTCGGAGCCTCGAGCTCAGGCTGCACCTGCCCGAGCTTCCCTGCGAGGCCCCGGGAAACCGCACGGGGTGCAGAACAGGGCCAGGTGTGCAGGTGAGAGCCGGGCAGCTCCCACAGGAGAGCAGCGCTTGCAGGGGAGGTGATGTCAGCCAGGCGCACTGAGGAGTCAGCTTGACGACGTTTCCAGCTGCCCTGAGCAACCTGATCACCTGGGAGACGGGTGACAGAGGCAGAGGACGTGCAAAGCACAGAGCCCCCCGGCCCCAGGGCCGTGCATGGATAGACCGACCCGTATGAAATCGCTCTGTCTGGCCACTGGGGACATGCATACCCTCTCCCGAGTGGAGTCCCCACCCCTGACCCTGCAGGCAGGGGACCAGGCCCCCGGACCCTGTTACTTCCTCCTTCCCCGAGACATATTCTATGCAGCCACGCTGGCCTCCTGTCTAGTTCTTAAACATGAGAAGCTGCCCCACCTCCCAGTGTTTGCCCTGTCTGTTCCTCTGCCTGCAAGGCCCTTCCCAGCTCCCCGTGTGCGCGGCTCCTACGCACAGCTGGCCTCAGCCTTCCCTGCCACCCCTCCCGCCAGCCTCCCGTGGGATTTTTGTTCTTGAGCCTGGCACTATCCCAGTCATCTGCCTAACCAGCTCCCTGTCGGTTTTCCTGCTCACTGGAAGGGGAGCTCTGTGTGCTCTGCTGCGTCCCCACGGCCTAGGGACACACCCATCAAAATCACTCGTTGCACTTTTTGTCAAGAACGACCTATTTAACGCAGGGACACGCTGCCCCCAATTCCCTCCCCGGGCCTTGGTGCACCAGCCAGAAAGTCGGGAGCACAGAGAGACTCCCCGGCCTTCCTGCCGGGGACCGACTTGTGCAAACGAGAAACACAAGCCCACGGGCCCCCGTGCCAGCCACAAGGCCAGCTCTGAGTTTGTTCAGAATCCCGCTTACGACGAAGGACGGCTCACACGCTGGAGAGCTCTTAACGCGACCACCAAACGCCTCGGGATTTTCACGCAGCTGCCAGGAGACCTGCAGGGCACACGCGCCGTTCCTGGCCTGCTTCTGCCATCTGGTGGCCACGCGCTAAAATGCACCGCGAGGAGGGTTGACTCTGCAGCCTCTGGACGCTGGGGTCTCCTGGGAGGAGCTGACTCACCCCGCGGCCTTACTCACCGCTGCCCACAGCTGTGTCCCCTTCCTTGAGCAGGGCCACGAGGGAAGGGTTTAATATTGACACCTGCAGGTGGGAAAAAGTCCTTTATTTCTGCATCTTACGACTTTCCACGCTTCACATGCGTTAACTTGCTTAACCCTCAATACTAAACCTGTGTGTAAGGGACAAGCATCATCACTATTACAGACAAGGAAGGACGATCAGGCACAGAGAGGTTAGGTCAGCTGAGTGGCCCAAAGCCACACAGCTGCAGAGCGTGGAGCCAAGACCCGCACCCAGGCAATGAGCACTTGAGGGCAAATGGCCCAGGGCCCCCTCCCCCTCCTCCTCCAAGGGCCCATCAGAGCCCGCTGGACAGCTGGTCTGCGCTTTCCCTCAGGTGGGAGGGGAGCCGGGAGACAGGCCGCGGCCCCGCCCCAGCTCCGGCTCGGTCCTCCCGCTTCCACTTCCGCGCACCCCCAAAGATAAAAGAACGAAGAGGCTCCTCCAAGGCTCCCAGACTAAATATTCCGCGTTCAGCTTCCACGGAGCTGTCAGCTTTGCGGACCAAAGGCAATTAAGAGTCTGAGGCCGAGAAGGCTGTTTTTAATAATTCTGCCATTATTCTCAATTTTCAGCACCACCACACATGAAAAACCCATTTCCAATTACTTTAAAGGTGTTAAATGGCTTTTGCACCATGTTGCAGGCGTTTGTCATCAGCCACACTGCTGCAAAGCGGCTCACGGTCTGCAGGCCCCGGGCTGTGACCACGACGGGGTTTGGCCGGATCATGGCAGGTTTGGGGCAGAGTCACAGGCTGCTGGGTGTCCCCGTCCACTACGATTTCACAAGACTCAGGCCCAGCCTCTCGCCCTGGCTGGTGGGCAGGCAGGACGTGAACCGGAAACCACTCTTTCCTGCTGGGTCAACACCCCAGAAACTGATGAAGAAACCCCCAGTGACCAGCCCCACCCACAGCGAGTGCAGCGAAAAGGAAGTGAGTCGGCATCTGGGGCGGCCCCTGCAGGGCCACACGCAGGACGGCGAGTGCAAGGGGGGCAGGAGGAGCATTTCGTGCTTGGGGCATTGGAAGCCCTTGAAACTAGAAAGCTTCTAAGAGAGGTGACAAGGCCTGGGTGTACAAGGTGGGAGGCCCCTGTCCTTAATAACAATGGTAGCTAATAGTGACAATAGGTGACATTAATGCAGCACTTACTGGATGCCACATTACACACAGCAGCTCCTAACTCTCATGGGGCCCCTGTGAGGTGCACCCTACTATTGCTGTCCCTAGTAACTTCCTGATGTCGCAAATGGGGGAACCAAGACTCAGAGAGGCCGAGGGACTTGCCCAGAGTCTCACCACGAAGACTGTAGCCCCAGGATACAGAAGTGAGCAAGACAGGCCGGTCGCTCACTTTCAGAGGCCAAGGTGGGAGAATTGCCTGAGGCCAGGAGTTCAAGACCAGCCTGGGCCACACAGCAAGACCTCGTCCCTACAAACAATAGAAAAATTATCTGGCCATGGTTATGCGCACCTGTAGTCCCAGCTACTTGGGAGGCTCAGGCAAGAGGATTGCTTGAGCCCAGGAGTTTGAGGCTACAGTGAGCTATGATGACATCACTGTACTCCAGCCTGGGTGACAGAGTGAGATCCTATCTGAAAAACAACAACAAAAACAAAAACAGGCATGTCCCTGCCCCAAGTAGCCTGCAGTCTGCTGAAACTAAACACAGAAATTCAACACCTAAGTCATGGCTGCCGCTTGGGACCAGTGCGGTGAAACACAAGTGTGACCCTTTAAAGAGACTGCATGGGGACCCGCCCTGGTGACCGGGGCAGCATCACACTTGAAGCAGGCCACCTTGGAAGGGTTTTAAATAGAGGCATGTTCTCGTCACGCAATGAGAGAGCCGGAAGCATTTGTGTGTTTCACACAGTGTCATACGTGGTATTTGGGTCCACAGCCTGCCTCAGAAGCCACTCGTGGGGGATGGAAGACTATGCGTTCAGGCAGAAACTCCCCCAAACACTCACAGGCTTCGTCTAGAGCAGCCCAGATGTTTTGTGTGCATATGTGTGTGTGTGTGTGTGTGTGTCTTATTCCTCATGTTTCTTTAGTTAAAGGGTCTCTCAGCTCCTTCCCACACAAATGTTGTTTCATACTTTGGGACATTTAGTACGGTGACTAGCACACAATGACCAGTCAATGAATGTTCGTCAGGACGTGCTGATGAGACAGAGACAGGGACAGGGTAGGACGTTTCGGCTGCAAACGCAACATCCGGGAGACACACCCAGACCCAGAGAGAGAATCAGAGAGACAAAGTTTACTGTACAAATGACCAAACAGACTTGCCAACAACACGCGCCTGCTGGGATGGGGGCGGGGAACGGAAGGAATGACCGAGCAGAGCCGCAGGCCTGCAGCCCAATCGGATCTGAAACACTTTTCTCAATTTTTCTGGCTGTAGAGGAAATATGTCCTCAGGGCATAAAATTACAGAAGAATATAAGAAGAAATCCAGCCGTGGAGCACTAACCACTATAAATATTTTACTATGTTCCTTTCTGATCACTTATCTATGCTCATGCAGATACTTTGTTTTTTCACAAAAGAAAATGTAAAAAATTATATTCTGACACTCTCTCAAAATGTTAGCATTTATTAAAACAATACAAGATTTTAACACTTTTAATGGCAGTGTATTATTCCGTTTACATGGTTGTACTGTGATGAATCCCCATTATTAAGTTTCAGTTGCTTCCAAATGTTAATGAAAATAATTTGGGAGCAGCTCTCGTTCCATCCATGGCGGACTGGGTTGGGCGGAGCAGAGGGTTTTGCAGGGACATGTTGTACCCAGACAAAGGGGACAGCCAGGCTGTCATCCACAGAAGATGATTCTTTCAACTGTGGCAACAGTGAATAAGGATTCTCCCCGACCTAGGCTCTGGTACATGCTCTCCTCACCCCTCTTGGCTCTCTGCTGGGCTGATACCTCCCTTCTTGTTCTTCGGACCTTCCCTGAATTCGGGTCTTCTTTCTGCCCCTCTCAAAGCTCCCTGTGACTGCCACATCTCAGCACTGACACACTGCATGGCTTCTTGTCTCCACCCACCTCCCTGGACCATAGCTCCGCAGGAGTAAGGTCTTTGTCTTCTGCACCAAAGTTCTCGCTGAACACTTGAATGAAATGAATGAGTGAATACACGAATAAACAAACGAGCGATCTAACAAAGAAGGAGCGAGGCCCGCAGGCCAGACCCTGGAAGCAACTTCTCCAGCGGCTTCCACGTCCCAGCCAGGCTGCCGTCCCTCTGCTCCTCAGAGCAGCGTGTGCGGGAGGCAGTGCTTGTTTGTGCTGGCTCTGTGTTTGTTTACACTCAGGATCACAGAGTTTGCTCAATTAAGAAATGGAGTGGAAGGAAGGCACCGTGTGTATTTGGCAGACAAAACGAAGAGAAGAGAGGGGACGTCATCTAGCGCAGCTTTCCCTGCTTTCAGCCTTAAAGAGTAGCCAGTCTCCCTCACTACATTTCCTCTGTATGATCTTGTCCATCTGTGCACGGATGACACGGTCTGATCCTTCGTGGTTCTCAACGCCAAGTGGCAATGAGTTTCCAGGTCACATCCCTGTTCCTATTGCAACCGGAACAGCCCGTGTGAGTCTGCATGGGCGTGTTTATAGTTAACCTTGTGGAGTGTTACATGAATCCATCTAATCCGAGCAACAAGCCTGGATGATAGGGATTGTTTGCCAAAATTACACAGATGGGGAAGCTGAGACACAGAGAGGTAATGCAACTTGCTCAAAGTCACACAGCCAGCAGTGGCAGAGCCTGGATTTGAACCGTTAGTCTAACTTCAAAATCTGTACCTTTGATCACCAGCTAGTCCTCAAAGGCCAACGTGCTGATTTCTCAAGAAATTTTAGCACATTTCTACCATATACAATCAGCCTGTTTTTTCCAGGGAATGTGTCTTGGGCTTAATTCAATTAAAACTGTTATTGGAAAAGATACACCAAGGTAATCAATTCCTTAAACCATGGGAATAAGAATGCAATCGTACAATTTTGTTTTTAATCAGAGATTTCCTCCCTCTGGTAGAGGGTATGATAGAAAATTGAGAATTCTGTGGAGAGAACAATTCTATGACAGTGTGGAGGCTGCAGTGGCCTTGGGGTCATGGAGGGTGTGCAGGTGTGTCAGTGTCAGACCTGGAAGGGGGTTCCAAGGCCACCTGGGACAGAGCATTCAGGAAGCCAGACAAAGCTCTCTAAGATCCCCTCCTGCTCTGACATGGTACCGGCAACCAGGGCTATGTGTCCAGGGTCTGAGGCAGAGAGGACTAGGATGCGGCCCACCGACCGAGGGACTTCTTCCTCCCTGCACAGGACGGTGGAAGCACCCCTGGCACTGAGCGGGCACATAGTAACTTCTGCAGGTTTGGGAGCTAGTTTTAACCCCCTTTCTTTTGACGATAGTAGCACCCTGATTTCCTTTTGGGGAATAACCCTTCCCCCGTTATGTGAAGTCCTGCCGGGACCATCCACAAAAGGAGCCCACCCTGCCCAAGGGGTGGGCATGTGGCCTGGGCAGGCCCATTGGACCCTTTTGCTCAAGGTCCCATCCTTGAGGAGAAGACACTCAGGAGAGAAGGAAAGGGGCTGCAGTGTTCTGATGCCTTCCAGACACAGGAGCAACTGGGTTCTGGTGCTTTCTAGGTCCGTTTCTCCAGCCTCCACCCTGGATCTGTGCACTGCGCCGAGTCCTGCCAGTGAACTCCCTTTCTGCTTCAGTTGGTTCCTCAGAGTCCTGCTGTTGCCACTCGAGGCCCTGACGGTGCAGATGCTCCCCAGTCGGCTGCTGGGAGGACAAATGACATCTAAGGATGGCCATGCATGTGCACTGCAGCACGCCAGCCCCCCTCCCCGGAGCCCTGCTTTCGCTTCTCGCCAGGAGAGCTTGAGAACGTCTCTGCAGCTCACTGAGCCTCCGTGTCCCCTGTGAAATGAGGACCACAGCAGTTGCACAGGGCTGGGATGTGGATAGGACGAAGTGATGGATATGAAGCCCCAAGCTTGGAACCAGCACCTGGCACCTGGCATACAGTAGTGATGTTCCATCCCAACGGCTCTGGGCTGGAATCCCCACTCTTGAACGTCCTCTCTGGGCAATATCTTTGAGGCTCCAGTTTCTCAACTCTGAAATGGACATAATGGTGCCTAACTTGAGGGGTTAGGCATGGAGTAAGTGAGAAAAATGAACTCCCACGATGCTTGGGGCACAGACCTCTGTGAGCACTGGAGATGACTTTCTGAGGTGTACCAACAGTGACACGGGGAGAAGTACTTTCTTGTTTCTCACTGTTCTTCCATGCCTTTGGCAACATACAAAGAGAAGGCCTCATGTCAGTGCTCCTCTGCCTTCGAGACCTCTCCAACACTTGGTAAGTTCTCATTATAATAAAAAGAGTGCAGGTCTGAGCTAGGAGTCCTCGTAGGCACCACTATCAACACTATCAACTGTCACACAAGTGTATGTGTTTTATCACATTCATTATGGTTTCCTCCCATTCCTAGCATGTGCTACTAGTTTTCCATTCAGAAGAGAGTTGGAAGGTTTACTTTTTAAATACAGTTATCTTAATGAAAAAAAATGAGCTGATTTTTTTTTTTAAAAAAATGGAGTAAACAACAATATCAGTGTTATGTAAATATGGCAAAGAACCTGAAGGTGGGATGTGAGGTACAGAAGTTGGGGAGGCTGGAGGTAGTGGATGGAATGAACAGGAACATGGTAAATGTGCTGTGAATCAGAGCTGTTGTCATTATTACTATTATCATTAGCCCCGGTTAGCAGGCCTGGTGTGAGCAAAGGGGCCAGCCCGCACTAACCCACTTCCAGCTGCCACCCTTTGGAAGAGTAATGGGCTCTGAGGGCAATGAGGATAATCTCACAGGGGGATCCATGCCACTGTGCCTGGCGATTCATCACCAGCCCTCCTTGGAGCTTCCAAACAACCCCTGCTGATGGGCATAAACAAATCCTGCAACTTGGGTCTTCCCTCCAGCCACAAAAAGTGCCCCTCGTGGCTTAAACAGATGCTCCTTGGGTTTTAGACCATAGGAAACTGAATGCACTAATTCATCCCTGCTCCACTGAACACATTCCAACCCTGTCAATATGCACCACCTCCCTGCTGGCAGAGAAGACCACCCGCTGCACTGGAGACCCCAGGAGACAAATGGCATCCCTTGCCTGTGATTGCACAGTGGCCTCCTGGGGAGCCAGACCCAGACATGGGCCAGCAGGCAGAGCTCATTAACAACCCCTTCTCCAGGTGGCACCTCTCACCCGAGAGGCTCGGCCCTGGCCAGGTAAACCCTGCAGTCCTTAGCCACGTCAGCCACAAGCAGGAACTAGAGACAATGTTCAAAACACACTTGGACAGGGGATAGAAACAGGCCGGCTCTCGTGATGGTTTGTTTGCAGGAGGATGAAAATGAGTGCGGCAGAAGCCAGCAGTGTGAAGTGTGGCTTGGACGGGGGCTGAGGGAGATCCGCCTCCCAGTCCACAATGGCATCATCGCGTCCACCTCTCTCCTAGTAGAGCTGTTTGCCTGTGAGTCTTGAAAGGAGCTTTTCATTATAATTTTTAAATGTCCAGGAGTCAGTATGTCAATTATCTGGCGACACCGTTGGAGAGATGAACAGACAGAAAGAACTGGTGACCAAGCAGCTACTGGGATAGATGGGGCTCCAGGCACGAGAGAAGGAAGGGGAGGGGGAGGAAGGCAGACGAATAAAGGAAAGAAGAAAAAGAGATAAATGATGTATCAGTCAGGACCCACTTGAGTGGGAAGTGACAAAAACCTAAAATAAACTGGATTAAAAAGAAGTAGAGGAATATTGACTCATGGAACCGAGAACTCCGACACCTGTACGGGCTTTAGGCAAGCTGGCTGCGGGGGTCTACGCAACAGCATCTGCACCGAGTCTCTCCGTGTCTGCGCGCCGCTGCCCTCCGCACCGCAGGCACGCACGTGCGGAGCCGGCCGGCCTCCGCGACTTCCACCACGGTACAGCCCAAGGAGCCAGAGGTAGGAGAAACCCTGCATTTATACCCATTCCCCCAAAAGACTCTCACTGGCTCGCTCAGGTCATGTGCTCTCACTCCTGAACCAATCACTGAATCCAGGAACAATGGGGCGCTCTGATTGGCCAGTGTGGCGCATCTGCTTAACAGTCCGGATGGAAACAGGTAGGGAAGAGGAAGAAAGTTCCCAGCGTGCATGGTGTTAGGCAGCAGAAAAGATAGAAAGTGAGGAGGAGGAAACTGAAACTCCCCGGACACCTGCTCTCTGGCGAGCACAATAAGTGCTTTGTGATACTTCCCCCCCCCCCCCCCCGACTTAATCCTCATCATAACCCTGCTGTGTATGCATTGTCCCCATTTACTGGTGAGGAAAATGGGAGCAGCGCGGAACTCTGCCCTCTTCAGCTTTGCAGACTAGCAGACACGGACGTGACCCCTGTGGATGGTTCACGAAGCCCCCACTCTTCACCGCCGCCGGGAGCGATCTGTGCAGGAGCCCGCGTGGGCTGCCGGCAGTGAGGCTGCAGTTCCTGCCCCGGCCGGTCAGCATGGCGGCACCCCTGGCTGCACTGTGGCCTGTGGCATCTCCGGGGACCTCTGTTACCAAGCAGCCACCTGCCACTTACTCACGCATCGTGCTGAAGTACTTTCTCAGCCCCTGGCATATACCAGGCACGGGAATAGGCACCAGGGGCACGCAGATGGATAAGAGACAGTCCCAGCACCCAGGCAGGGACAGGCCAGGCGGTCAGGAAAATCAGAAACAGACATTTGTAAAAATATTCTGACGGGGCAAAGGCAGAGAGGCCTTTACTGTGAGGAACACTTCAAAAATTTAACTAATTAAGGGAGCCAAACTTTCTGCACAGCTAAGGCCTTACCTCTTTAAGAATAAAATCAGGGGTGCCCTTTGTTATAGCTTTGACCTTCCAGGGTAGAAATATTTCTTAACTGTAGCACATGCTGTTCCTGACTACTTGAGTGGCATCTTCTTCCCACGATGGAAGCACCCTTGAGGACATGGGTCATCACGATTGATGTGAGTGATGTAATAAGTCAAGTGGCCTCACAGGGGACTTGGTCGGGGAGGAGCAGGTTCTGGAAGCTTGGAGGAGACGCTTCACCACCATGTGGCTGAGATTGAGTAGGAGGGATTCTACAGAGATCCTCAGCGGGGGGGAAAGAGGGGAATTTTGCCCCCAGGGGAGATTCAACAATGTCTGAAGACACCTGTGGTTATTAAAACCAGAGGTGCAGGGAGTGCTACTGGCTTCTAGTGGGTCGAGGCCAGGGATGCTGCTAAACATCCTAAAATGCACTCAATGGCTGCCCCCTACAGTAAAGAATTATTCAGCACCAGATGTCAATAGTGCTGAGCTTGGGAAATCCTGAGCTCAATGGAAATTTGTTTGTTGACAGTCTGCGTAGACCATTTACCTTGGTGCACGGCACATAATGAGCTGTTAAAATGTATTTTAAAATATCTGATGCTATTACCATCATCAACATTATTATTATCTATATTTTTTGCTTGTAAAGGAAGACACTTCCAACCTTCTAATCCTATAGTTGCCTACATTCCATCTCTGTGTCTTCTCAGCCATTCTGACTCACTGGTTGAGGACCACTCAGCCATGGTAGTGACGACTGCTGTGTTAGACCTGCGTCACTGGAGCACACACACCGTCGTCCCCACACTGACTCCTAAGATAACTTTCAGTACACTACCCCGATCCTCCCAGAAGCTCTAGGTGCCCACCTGTAAAATGGGCACCCAAATTGCTGTTCTTTACATGATGATAAAGTCGGGACTGAGTGTACATTAAATTTTTTGCTATGGACTGCTTTGAACTTCACAGAGAAAAACCAGTTTATACATTCTAAAATTGAATTACCATATTCCTCTATGGCCCTTAGTTTCACTGCTGGACATACAACAGTCGTGACCCTGATTAACCCTCAGCTACATTCTCCCCTTGCAATCCTCCAGCCCTTCGGTATCTGGGAAAAAACCCAACCTACACGCCCCCCACACACAAACACACATTTCCCTAGAGCATTTGGTCTCTCCAGAATGTTCCCGAAGATTCCAAGACGTGGGGGAGGAGGCCTAGTGCTTCCCAGGGGCTGCCTCATTTGTCCTCCTGCTTCTGCCCATGACCCCCAACATCCTTGTCTCCACTGTGGCTGCTCCTCGTGTCCCAAACAGGAGCACGGCTCCTCCGTTTCTTTTCCCGAGACTCCATGAGGCGAGGTTCACACCGGGCTAGTGGGTGGGAGGGCTGCAGAGCACGACGAGGGCAGAGTGGAGCGCAGCTCTCAGCAGACGTCAGACTATGCCCCTCAGCCACAGCCCAGCGCGGGAGCCGGAACCCCTTGTCCCTCCAGCGCCAGCCCGCCTCCCTCCCACACACCCACGGGGTTCTTCCCCAGTTTCACCCCTGCCCCAATGCCTCAGATCTGTCTTCGGGTCCTCCCAGAAAGGATGGTGTTCAGGAGCCACTGCTCGGAGGACTGGAAAGTGTGCGCTGCTGTTGAGGAGCATTTCTACCCCAGAGAGGGAAAGCCCTTTCACGCTGGATCATGGAAGACGCACGTTTACGTTATTATGCACAATAATGTGCCTTTCTTTGTCAAGATGTCCCCATTCCAGGCAGCACCCTGTAATTTGCTTCTTGTGAGAAATACACCTAACGAAGTGTTTTCTTGGACAGAATGGTCACTTTGTTAGGTGATGGCTTTTCTTTGCACTTCCTAATGCAACTGCCGTGTGCTGTGTGCAGTTTTTAAAACAGAAACTTCTCCTTTTCCTGTTACACTCTCTTTCAGAGTTGGATGTCTATGGGTCTCCACTTCCCTGTTAGGAGCAGTTCAGATGACCTCGGGCCAACCTTCCTTCTGGGAGGGCGCCCGAGAAGCTGCTAATCCCCTTGATCTTGGCCACAAATCCGCCATCTACTGGATAGTTCTTGGTAGATATTCAAAATGTGATAAATTTTAAAACCGCTTTTCCCTTGGTGTCCAGTATCTTGTGAGTTTGATACAGCTGCTTCAAAAACCAGTAGGGGCAGTTTGTTTTATTTCTCTACCGGTAGGCAAATGTGACTTTGAAATCTTTCCCCAAGTAGAAATAAAATTCATGTGTCCTCTGCTTTTGGCTGGCAGTAACTAGGCTGGCTGGCTGCGTGTGCTGGGCTTCCCTGTCCTGACACAGCAGGAGGTAACATTGAAATTAACCAGATCACCACACAGGAAGAGAAACCGTAAAAGACACTGATTCTTAGGTTTAAACACAAGAAGTCCATCCTGCCCTTGAAGTGGAGGAGCCTAGCTTGCCCTCCTACAAACACCATATTCTAGATTATACTTTAGCAGAATGAAGTCAGACAGACACCTGCTTCTATCCAGGCTGGAATAAGCAGTGTATTGAGGTGTTTTCACACATTAGGTTACAAAAATGAGATGGTTTTGTTTTCCAATAGCCACTGCTAACTGCTCACAATTGAGGTCACTCTTAATATACACCTGTTGATCTGGTACAATCTCCGAGGTGGATTGTTAGGTGAATAAATTAAGAAACGGTGGAGCTTGCACATTTGTATTCAATTTGAAAAGTGCCATGCATCCTGTTCAGAAGACACTACGGGCCATAACCGCCTTCGGAAGGACCGAGGAACTGGGGTCTGGGATGACCGACTTTGAACGGGTCAAGCTCTGGTCACGTGCTCCATCTGGCCCCCTCCTAGTCACCGGCACCCCCGCTGCTCCTGAGTCTCCACCACACGGCTAAAGCCACCAAGGAGAAGCCTGATAAATCTGGCTGCATGGCACTACCCAGTAGCCCCCGTCTGTCCTTTGTGGCTTTTGGTTGCCAGGGCAGGGGCTGGCTGCGGAGACAGTGGAACAGAGAGAGGCCCCAGCCCTGCCTGCAAATCTGCTGACAGTGGCATTTCACTCCAGCCCGCGTGCTGGGGAAGTCCTGGCAGAAACTCCGACCTGGAAGCCTCCCAGGGGCGACCTTTGCAGTTGGCAGCCACGCTGGAGCCCACACTCCCTCTGGCTCCCCCCTGGCCGCTTCTGGAAAGCGGGTCTCTAGATGCAATCTGTAGGCCACGGGCCACGGTATTTTTAGCCACTCTCAGAGGCTGTGACTTCAAGGCAGGGCCAGGGAACATTCCTGAACTCTGGGTCTTGCTCTGGGCTTGGCCTGTTCCCATGGCTAATTTGTAACCTCCGTGGCCACGCTGTGGCCTTTTTGCTCGTGACCCTTCCCCCAGAGCGCAAAGCTCTTCCTGAGCTGTCCGAGGACGGAATTTGGCCCTGTGGCACCTAATAATATCCACAGCAAGCTCTCTTTCCACAGTTAGCAGCAGCAGGGGACCCCATGGCCTCCACTTGAAGAGCACAACTTCCAGGCTGGATGCACAGGGACACTCTCTGGCCCAGGGCCCTGCAGCGTCCGCGCTCCTGGCCTTCCCGCCTTCACTGTTGTGACAATCCCGCTCTTGCTCCGCACTGCCATTTGTACTGCTTCACTTTCTTAAAGTATCGCCTTTAATTGCATCCTAAAACTACTATATATGACATCATGCATTTGACACACTTGTTTGTTCAGTGCATTAAATGAAATTCTGTTAAAATCTGTAGAAAGGAAAAAAGAGAAAAAGAAACTCTCCTGTGCACCTTCAGTAGCAGGGAAGAAGCCAGTGGCAACAGAGTCTCGCTTGGGCAATGTGATACCCTGCAGTCCCCACGGTTTGCAGAGGAAAAGTTGTTTATGGCCAGTCCTCGGCCTGTGTTGTTTCTTCTACCGTGTTTACACACACACACACACACACACACACACACCTCTTGTCCACCTAGATAATTGCCACCTCGTCCAGGATGTGTCTCCAAGGCCCTCAGCCCCGAGGGCAGGCTCGTGGTTTCCCACTCCGCTCTCTGCTCAGCCCCAAGACGGCCCTACACTTGCATTCCTGCCCGTCCTGCTCTCCCAGCCCCTGGAAAACATGCGTTTTTGTTAAGGGATGTTGAGGAACCCACAGTCTGGACTCACATGCCACCTTGTTCACTTCCTAGCTGTGTCACCTTGAGCAAGTTTCTTACTTGTCCCCAAACCTCACTTTCCTCATCTACAAAACAGGGATGCTAATCGCATGTGATAATTAAATAATGTAGGTGAAACATTAAGGTAGGCTTGGCACTCAGCAAGGGCCCTCGCAATATTTTCTGAATGCATGCATGCGTGAGTGAGCACGGCCTGGGTACAAGAATGAGATTCAGCAATAATCCACAGCTTACTTAAGATCTACCAAAAATCTTACTACAAATACGGGTTCTCAGATCCCAGTCAGACTTCCTAAGTCAGGCCCAAAATCTGTTTTTGTCTTTTTTGGGGGGAGGGGGGCTTGGGGGTTGAGACAGGGTCTTGCTCTGTTGCCCAGGCTAGAGTGTAGTGGTGTCATCATAGTTCACAATAACCTCAAACTCCTGGGCTCAAGCGATCCTCCTGCTTCAGCCTCCCTAGTACCTGGGACTACAGGCACCACCACGCCTGGATAATTTTTCTATTTTTTGTAGAGATGGGGTCTTGCTGTGTTGCCCAGTGTGGTCTCGAGCTCCTGGCCTTAAGCGATCCTCCCACCTTGGCCTCTCACTGTGTTAAGATTACAGGCGTGAGCCATCAGTCCCAGCCCCAAATATCTGTATTTATAACAAGCCCTCCACGTGATTGTGTGGGACCCACACAGCCAAAGCCTCATTTCTTTATGGAGATAGTGCTTGGCAGCTGAATGACCACGGACAACCTGTGGATGGTTCCACAGACACGAAGTCCCTAGGTCTGGCCACGTTATCCCCCCACACTCAACCCCAGTGAGCCACTGCTTGCAGTTATAGTGGGGCTCCCTCTGAAACCAGGGCAGTGGGGGGGGGGACAGCATACAGAGGACATTGCTAGACCTAAATGGTGGGATCTAAATAATGGCTAATCTGGTCAGGACCCGAAAGTGCTGAGTTTGTTGATACTATTGTGGATGGTGGTGATGAGGATGGTGATGGTGGCGATCATGGTGGTGATTATCATCGTGGTAAGGATGATGGCAATAGCAGTGATTTCTCAAAAAACCTGTAAGAGAGGGATTATTGTTTTCCGCATTTTACAGACAAAGCCATAGGGGCTCAATTTAAGCTCACCCAAGGTGAATAATGGACCCAGTTTCAAGCCCTGGCTTCCTCCCAAACAGAAACGAATGCTCGAAACACCTGTGCCCTGTGTCTTACCTGCACGGTTTGGCTCCTCTAGGGGACACCAGGGTTGTAAATATGATCCTTGTGTTAGGGTCACATTCAAGTTCTCCATAGTCCCCACATCCAAATCCAAGTCCTGAGTGTACTTTCTGAGTGACACACACAACGGTGGGACCCACCGACGGCGGCAGGACGCCCACACGCGCGCGACACCCACACGCTCCGCTCCATCTCCCAGCCGCCCTCGCAAATACGCTGGGCCGTGGGACTAGTTCCGGCCAATAGAATTTAAGAGCCGCTTGGCTCTGTCGTCTTCTCGGGCCACAGCGCACTCGGAGGCCCAGGGCGTGCAAGTCTGGACTTTACCTGCCTGAGAAATAAACCTTTATTGCGTTAAGAGCCTTTGCAGATTTGCCTGTTAAAACTGCTAACTTCTGTAACACAGAGATTAACCAAAGGGTTAATTTCTCACTCCAACTTCCCCGCCCATTGCAAAGCTTGGGCTTTATGTTACCATTTGTTAAATTATGGTTGTTGAATTATAGTACTGTTAGATTATCACTTTTCTTATTATTCTTAGCCTGTTTGGCTTCAGGGGAACAATTCAGTGCTGCTCCTTATCAAAAAACTGACTCGCAGAAAGAAGCGGGTCTTGGTGCAGCGTTGCCGGGGCTGTTAAAGGTAACAGCAGCAGACAGCTGCCTGTTGGGGTCTTGATTTACAAATCACACGACAGATTAAGTCAATATCCTTCCAAAGCAGGAGGATAAAAGCCTCAAAAAACAAAACCAGAAAATGAGAAAACGAAGACAGTGGTGGCCGCCTAGCTCCGTGACAAACACCCAGAGAGCCAGCCCGGAAGCCAGGGTGGGAGTCACGTGCCCTCTCACCTTTGTCCTCCACCCTTGCCCCTCCTGCTGGCTCTCAGACTTTCTGTGAAAACCTTCCTCATCTCATACAGCTGCTCAGCAAAATGCAATGAAATAACACCCACTGCCATGGAGATTACAAACAGAATCTCATGAATATTAGCCTCCTTTCATCTAAAGAACCTGGGGACATTTCCTCCAATAATTTATTTAATTCTCAAGTATTAATTTGAGACGCCTGAATTCATAACGGAATCTTTTGAAGGAGGAGAAATCTACTACATGCAAAAAATACAGAGACTCAAGCCTTCTTCCTGGTGATAAAGAACCGTCTTGAAAGGGGCGTGTGGGCCAAAGCCCCGTGTGCCCATTTCCCAGACCACACCATCGCGGTTTTGTCATCTCCTCCTAAACGCCATGGCTCATCCCGGGGGGTTGGGGGCGATGCCGTCCCCTGCTGAGACTAGAGTCATTTCCAGCTTTCGGCTGCACAGAGCAGGTGAGGAGGGCCTGCGCGGAGGGTTCTCTGGGAAAGCTGGACTGCAGCTGAACTTTCGAAGGTGTCTTTTTGATGAAAAGTCTTCTTTTCCTTTGGGTGAACACCCAGCAGTGGGATTGCTGGATCGAATGGTAGGTCTCCTGTTAGTTCTTTGAAGAGTCTCCGGACTGTTTTCCGTAGAGGTCGTTCTAGTTTGCAGTCCCACCACCAGTGTGTATGTGTTCCTTTCTCTCTGCACCCACGCCAGCATCTACTGTTTTGGGACTTTTTAATAAAAGCCATTGTAACCGGGGTAAGTGACATCTCATTGTGGTTTTAATTTGCACTTCCTGTGATGGTTCGTTGAGTGGTATATGTATACCATGGAGTGCTACTCAGCAATAACAAAGATTATATTAATGCCTTTTGCAATAATTTGGATGGAACTGGACACCATTCTCCTAAGTGAAGTATCTCAAGAATGGAAAACCAAACACCACACGTACTCACTATTAAAGTGGAACTAACTGATGAGCACACATGTGCGCAGAGGAAAGTAAAACTCAGTGGAAATCAACCAGGTGGTGGGGGAAGGAAGAGAAAGGCAAAAAACCGACCTAATGCGTACTATGAGCACTATTTGGGTGACGGGCACACCTATAGCAGGTACTCAAGCATTACAAAAGCGATCCATGTAACCTACAACATTTAAAATCCCTTAATATTTTGAAATTAAAAAAAAAAACTTTTGAAGGAAGCATTTCATTAAAAGAAAGTTTTTTCACTCAGGGCTGCTGTCTAGAAACCCGAATCAAGCACAGAATGATTACACTGGTGCAGGTAAGTGTCCACGGGGAGCCGTGGCTTTGCAGCTAGAGGCAGTGTCCTCTTGTGTCTCAGCTCACTCCCATGCTGCCTACAATGGTGGCCCCCAGCAGCATCCCATCTTCGCCTCATGGCTGCAACGTGGCTGCAACTGCCCTTGCACTTACACCCTCTCATCTTCAAATCCCACCCAAAAAGTTGAAGAGAACTCCTGTGCCTAGGGGCTCAGTTTGGGTAACTTTTGTATTTCTGAACTAATCATGGTGGCCAGAGGGATGGGCTGTGCTAACCAGCTAAGATCTTTCAGGATCTGGCCCTGGAACCCACAGGAGCAGAGGACAAAGAGATGGAGAAGTGCCCAGAGGACATTCCAGGTGTTTTCCCAGAAAAACGGTGAACAGATGCTGGCGAAGAAACAGATACTTCAAATATCAACTGGCCAACGTTTCTCTGTAGTAGAGAACATCTGGGCCACCTTGATGTCCCTGGAATGCTGGGGCTCTAGGGGACTCAGGTGGAAAACCCACCGGTCAAAATGAACCCCCAATGTAACAAATAGGTATTGAGGCCCAGCCGGGGCAATTCACTGAGCAGGGGGGTGACAGAGCCCCTGCAACTCGATTGTGGCGACTCTGTCAAGGCGCCTGCATACGTGTAAACTCATTAAATTGTTCGCATTACATCTGTGCCTTTTGTATATCAATTATACCGCAGTAGAGCTGGGGGGGCGTGGGCCCACATCTTCTGATGGTTCCCGCCTGCCGGCTTTTACCCACGAGGAGACCCCCGGGTCCCCCTCCTGCACCAGCCCTGCTCAGCCTCAGCCTTTTGAGTCATTTCCTTCTGAGAGTTCTTCTCTCCCCCCACTGCACCCTTGCACCACAGGGACTGCTGTGTAAACGCCTTTTCTTATTTGGATTGTCTCTCATTAAATCAGTAAACACGGAGCACGTCCTAAACACCAGGCCCTGAGGATTCAGCCGTAAACAGTTCCTTCCTTCAAAGGACGCGCGGTCTCCGTGGGGAAGACAGACATTTAAAAAATGTGGCAGATCAAAAAAAGCCAATCTCAACTGATTACACGCTGTACAATCCCATGTATACCACATTATTGAAATGAAAAAATTCTAGAGATGCAGGAGAGACTAGCGGTCCGCAGGGGGTCAGGGAGTGGCCGGGAGGGAAGCAGGTGTGGCTGCATCAGGGCAACCCCAGGGCTCCTTGGGGCGCTGCCGCCGCTCAGGGCCTCATCCGGGGCCGTTTGTGGTGAACACACAAACTTCCACAGGTGGTAAAATTGCACAGAATTTAATAAACATGCACAAAGGAGTACAAGTATACCCGAGAGCCATGAACAAGGTAGATGGGGCGTGTCAGCATCGGTATCCTGGTGGGCGCTGCGCAGGAGTCTGGCAAGGTGCTGTCTGGAGGGAAACCTGAGTGAGGGGCATAGAGACCTCTCTGTGTTGTGACCCTATAAGGATCTCAACCAAAAGTTCAACTTACAAAGATGGCAGGTCACCCACATGGCATTTAAACTTATTAAATTATCTAATATCTAAAATTATCTAAATAAAAAAATTATCTAAAATAAAATTAAAAACTGAAGCCATCGGTCTTGGTGGCCTTCGGCATTGGATAGCCCTGGCTGATCCCATCACTGTGGATGGTGACCAGCCAGGGCTCATCTACATCTCCCTAGGGGTGTGGGTGACACCATTGAATGGATTTGTCAAAGCTCATGGAATGGTAAAGTTGAGTTGTACATTTCACTTGTAAATTTCCCTTTAAAAATATCAAACTCACTTAATTTTCTACGTAGGCAAAAGTGTTCGGGGGTGAAGTGTACTGACATCCACAGCTCGCTCGGAAATGCATCAGAGAGTGAGATGGAAATAAGAGGAGGAGGAGGGGGGAGGAGGGGGGAGGGACAGGAAGATGCCTCGATGGGTTAACGCAAACATGCCAAAATGTTAACCATTTGGTGGGCATCTGTGTCCTCACTGTACAGTTCTCTCAACCTTTCTATATGTTTGAAATTTTTCTTAATAAAATTGTGGAGAATCCACTTCTAACCTCCCTCAGGGTGTCCGCCGAGTTCGGTTCCTTGTGGTTGTAGGACTGAGGCTCTTGTTTCCTTGCTGCCTGTCACAGGGCAGGGGGGGGGTGGATTTGGAGAGGACGTTCTTGGGTTCTAGAAACTCTCTGTATTTCTTGGCTTGTGGCCCCTTCAGAGCCAGTGGTGGCCGGTTAAGTTCTTCTCTCTGCGGCCCCTTCTGCCTCATCTCACCTGTCTCCTCTTCCTCCACTGTCTCTCTCTGACGCCAGCCAGAGAACTTTCTCTGCTCTTACGAGCTCATGTGATTGCATCAGTGCACCCACAAGATCCAGGATAAAGTCCCTGTTTCAAAATCAGCTTGTTGCTCCCCTTAGTCCCGTTGCAAAGGCCTGCCCTGCAGTGCCAGGTCAGAGCATGAGTAACAGTGCTCAGGAATCGTAGGACAGCGTCACCATTCTGCCACCCACAGGGAGACAAGCCAGAAAGCCCCGCGCAGTGACAAACTTCCCACGGGTGGGGGGAGGTAGCAGTGACGTGTGGGACTTCACCCCCAAATAGATCCTATCGCAGAAGGACCCCTTCTTTGGGCCACGTGTCCCAGTGTGGTGCTGGTGCCTGGCTCAGGGCTCCGCTGATGCTAACACTAAAGACTCCACACAAAGGAATAGTGTTTTGCACATACAGGTTCATTTCCATAGGTCGAAAGCATTCGACACACCCCTCTGTCTACACCAGGGCCATTGCGATGAGGAGCGAGCAGCTCCTAATTATCTTACTCTATTTTCAGACTCTTTCGAGCAGTGGCTCAAAGCTGCTTTGGTAAAAATGACACACGGGCCTGGAGTGAGGCTCGGCGGGCTGGTGCCGGGGTCTGGCCGACCGTCCAGACACGCATTCGCTCCGCTGCCCAGCGGTTCTCCTCTCAGCCCATCTGACAGTCATTTAAAACAGGGTGTCCAAGGTCCAAACCTTTCACGGGTCCACTTGGGATCCGTCCTGGACTCAGGCTGTGAGCCCCGTCTCTCCTCCGCTGACCTGCTCCCAGCCCGGATGGTAACACTGAGGCCGGTCGCTCACCTGCTCACCCAGCGAGGCCCTGCATGCCTTCTGGAGGTTTCTGAAAATCAAATCCAACCTCGAAATGACACTGTGTGACCAGGAACAACAAGAACAAAAAGGGATAGTTGGAAGGATATGCCACAGGGCGGGGGCAGCCATTTTTGAGAAGAATTTTAGAAATGTAGTCAGCAATAATGCAACACAGTGTCAGTGTGAAACCCACTCATCACACAAATGTTTGCTAGAAGGTAATGGAAAAAAGCTGTTCAGTGGATAAATTTAACGCATCGAGGTCATTACTCTGAAGTATAACACACAGTTGTATGTCAGTGGTTTTTCTATGTATTGGCTTGCTTTTCAGGTCACATGACTTGGGTTAATTGGTACTGAGTTCGATTACGAATGACAGGACACCGCGCCGCAGGAAACAACGACTTAGGTTTATTTCTCTCTCTTGTGCAAGCGTGGTCACCCGGCTCTCTGTCCGGCCCGGGAAAGGGACTCAGGCTCTTTCTAACACGTTTTTCGACTGCGGGCCAGCTCCCTTCCCAAGCTGTCCTTACAGCCGCTTTCTCTTCCGCACCCGCCCCGCGCGAAGATGAAGGGGACAGAGACAGGCAGCCCGCTCTCCGAGGGACGCTTCTTGGAACCTGCACATGACGCCCACTCCCGCCGCTGCACCGTAAACCCGTCTGGCCAGAACATAGCGACCTGGTCACACCTGGTTCAAGGAAGGCTGGGAAACGTGTTTCCATTTGGGAAGGCGAAGCCTGGCTAAATTCAGAGGTTTTACCTCTTAGTACTAAGGGAAGAAGGAATAACAGGAGGGGGGCGGGGACGGCCACGTGTGCCTTTCGTCCCACACGCAGAACGCACTGGCCTCCTGCCCCCGAGGAGAGTCCCATCCCGTCCTTGCGTCTGGCTCAACACCCAGGATCCCAGGCGGAGCGCCGTCCTGCGCAGGGGGTATGGGTGAGTCTGTCGGGGGTCTGACAACCTGCTAACTAAATGGTAAGTCATTTGTTCCTAATGCGCCCAACGCGAGGGCGAGGAGCAAGAGCAGGACGGCTGCAGGGAGAGCTCCCACGTGGAAGCGCGAGGCTGACAAACAGCCGTCGCCGCCCGGACACCCGAGCAAATCCCAGGGGGGCAGGAAGCGTGGAGCCTCCCACGGCAGCCGCGGGTCTCGGCGCCGGCCTTGCGTTCTCGGAGGGTCTTCCCCGCGCCCTCTGTGCCGCCACCCCCGACGCGGATCCGAGCTGTGCTTTCCCGGGCTGTTTGCTTCCTGGTTGTTAGGTCGGTGCTTCCAGATACAGCTTTGGGGTTAAATCATCACAGCCTCTGTAGACCAAGGCTAGTGGTTTCTTTGGCAAAACTGTTTTTCCAAAAACAGAAAGATTTCAGAGCTGCTTGTTTCCAGTGAGCTCTGTCTGCACAGACACAGTCTATAACACCGAAGATCCCGGCCCTTTCCCGGGGGCCTCCGTGCTGATCCGACCCCGCCTCTCTCAGCACGACGGTGCCCACCTTGAGCCGTCAGAGGCAGCGGGCTTGGCCGGAAAGGCGACACCCTTAAGATGACTTTTGACATCAAGCTCCAAATGGGAGGACGGCAGCGCTAGTTTTGTTTTCTGCCAAGTATGCTGTTTGCAGAGACCGCTCCTGTGACCGAAGCAGTTTGAGAGACGCAGCAGGTGCTTCTTTCAACCCTGCAAGGCTCCAAATTACCAAGCTCTCGGTTGGCTGAGACTGCAGACTGCAGGCGGGGGGCGGCTCCATTAGCACAGCGGCCGCCCCCCCATTTCTGCTCGGCTGCCGGCCGGCAGCAGCCCACGTCCAGCTCTCTCTTGCACACGGCTGCAAAAGCAGCGAGAAGCAGCTAATGCTTTGCTCTGTTATGAATTTCTCCTGCCATTTCCTACTTCAATGCTCGTTCAGGACATGGGCCGCTTTTCAAAAAACGACAGGGGACTTTTTTTCAAATGCTTTGTTTCTGTGTAACAAGGGTCGCCAGCTCTCTAGCCCACAGTATTTGAGTCTCTGCCACCTGAACACATCCATTAAGCCGATGCTACGTGCTTAAGTTCCGCTACTTGTAGCCCACTCCCTTTGGTTCTGTATTTTGTATGAGATTAGATTTGGCCACATTGAATTCTCCCCTATTTTGCATCTAGAGTAAGGTGGTCCAGGGATGGAGTGGGGGTCTACGGTTTCAGGGACCCCTGTTCCTTCTATCCTGTTGCCACACCATGTATCGGCTCTGATGGTAACACACAGGATGGCTGCCCCAGCTCCAGCCATCACATTCTCATGCCCAGGAGAAGAGGGGGAGGAGACAGACACATCCCCACGCTTCAAGGACACTTCCTGGACGTTGCCTCCTATTGGCCAGAATTTAGACACACGGCCTTACCCAGCTGCGATGGAGGATGGGAAACATCACTCCCATTTGGGACCACATGTGCACCGCAAAAATTCAGGGTTCTTCTATGGAGGAAGAGAAGGTAACACATATTAGAGCAATCAGCAGTCTCTGCGACCTCAGACTCACATCAATTTTCAGGACCGGTGTGTTTGTGTTGGGAAAAGTTAAAGGACTGTGTTTTTATAGCTCTAGAATTCTTTATCCTCCTCCTCCCTCATGGCAGATGTGTTTGGCCCTGGACACACGCATTTCAGAGGAGGCAAAAACTTGACAAGCTTTGCACTCTGTGCCACACAGAAAAAGTCTTCGATGAGGGGGAACAATCTCAGAGCATCCTCTACCTGGCACTGTCTAGATTTCCTTGACAGGTGCCACAGGTCATCTTTGAGGGGACTGTTGCTAGGTCTACTTCACGAGGACATGAAATGAGGTCTCCCCGGCCAGTGTTTCCCTTGAGAAAAGGAAAGTTCAACAAGTGAGATGTCTTCTGTTTAGTAAATCATAAAAGTAAGCAAGACAAACATCTCAGGTGAAAAGCTCCATAAAACCAACGAGATGGTTACTGCACATGGAAACCAAAATTGATGAAATGCAAAGCAAATATTTAACTTCTGGGACTGAAGCAATCTTTGGATTGCTAAGTAATTTAGAGGTTAATGTTCTTAATAAAATCACATTTTCCCTGAAAATATTTACTATTTCTGTTTTATTGCCATTAGCAAGAACTGGCTTGATTCATGAATATGTGTGAATTCCATTGGAGGCTAACAAGTTTCACCCAAACCGCCCGGTGCTGACGTTTTCAGTGGAAACCGTTTTAAAGCACATATAGAGGCCTGAGAAAGCACTTGGGGAACCAGCCCACATCCAGGAATGTTTCCTGCAGACGTCCATTGGAGAAGGTGATAATATATAATGTAAACTCGCATCTAAAGGGACAGGCTGAAGTATATGTACTTCATGAAGATGCCAATACAGCCATTTTGTTCATTTATAGGGTAACAGACACTATAACCCCAAAGCCTGAGGCCTACTAAAATGGTCAAGATCTGAAAAAAAAAAAAAAAATTACTGCCTTTAAAATACAATCAGAAAACCCCCAACAAAATCAAAATTAATAAATGTCTAATTAAATAGCTATAAAATACAAAATTTTGTTCTTCTTAATTGTTAAATTGGGTGTTCACAAGTATTTTATTACTTTTGAAAAAAAATTTGTTGGAGAGTGTCTCATAACGCAAAAATTCTCAAACAAGCACAATAACTGCCAGGATTTCACAGCCAGTAGTAAGTTCAATGAGTTACCGTAACCAAAAGCAAGCTTACTTAAAACCTTTCAAAATGTGCATGGCAATGTGTTTGTTTTTAATGCAGGGCATGGCTACATCTTAATATGTCTGATAGGACGTGGAGTTCCCAAAAAGAATGCCCGGGGAAGAGGCTAACCACACTTTTTCTGGAAAGCGTGGGCCGTGCAGCCTCTGTTGCAGCTGCTCAGCTCTGCTGCTGCAGCACCTAAGCAGCCGCAGGCGATGCCTAAGCCAGTGAGCAAGGCTGCGTGCCAATAAAACTTTATTTGCAAGGAGAGACGGCGGGCGAGATTTGCCCCATGGTCATAAGGCCAATCTGGAAGGTCTAATGACCACCAACTGACCCCTGCCAACAATTCAGACTTAAAAGTATATTTTTCTAAAAAATCAGGTTTATCCTGAATTACCCAGAAAAAGTCTTAGACTCTGCTCTGAATCGTGCCAGTGTTAGCACAGCTGCTCTACACACTCATGTGTCAGAGTCAGATACTCCAGGGCTTTAGATACGGTTTTTCTTCTCTATCAGTTGCCCAGAGCTCTAGAGAATGCACGAAGTAGCTACACACAGGCAGCCGAGATCTCAAAGTAATTATTTGCACGGCTACTTCAGAAACAAGGGGAAAGTTATAACTCCGAGCTAAAACTCCCTGTTGATATATAACAACAGCAAATGTGTGTTTCTCTTTTTTCTTTTTTTTTTGTTTATGTTCCTGCTTTTTCTTTCTTTTTTTTTTTATTTCAGCATATTATGGGGGTACAAATGTTTAGGTTACATGCATCACACTCATTATGTATGTATATACCCATCCTTCCCTCCCCCTCCCATGTGCCCAACGCCCGATAAATGTTGTTCCTATATGTCCACTTAGGTGTTGATCAGTGAAACCAATGTGCTGGTGAGTACGTGTGGGGCCTGTCCATCCATTCTTGGGATACTTCACTTAGTAGAATGGGTTTCAGCTCTATCCAGGAAAAGACAAGAGGTGCTGTATCACCATTGCTTCTTGTAGCTGAATAGGAGATACCTTAAAGCGATACAAGTAGACCTACCATTTGATCCAGCAATCCCATTACTGGGCATCTACCCAAAAGAACAAAAGACACTCTATAAAAAAGACACCTGCACTCGAATGTTTATAGCAGCTCAATTCACAATTGCAAAGTTGTGGAAACAACCCAAGTGCCCATCAATACATGAGTGGATTAATAAAATGTGGTGTATGTATACCATGGAGTATTCAGCCATAAGAAACAATCGTGTGTTTCTCTTGATTAATCCTCAGGCAAATGAGAGGACAGTCACAGAAGATAATGCTCATTAATTATATAAAAGTTTTTAGATTTGGCTGCAGGCTTTCAGATATCCAACATATACATTAAAGTGTCCTGCTAGTGTTTTAAACTTTGCTTAGTCAGACTCACTCTTATCTATTATTCAGACAAGAAAACTATTTATCTAACCTATTATCTAAAAATTTTTAAGACTTTTAAAAAAGACCGTCCCTTGCAACTTACACTAGCAGTAAGTGCACAAGGAAAAACCAATTACAGTTTTCGCTTTTGTGTAAGATAAAAATGTAATCAGAACATATTCTTTCAAAGTCTCCTAAATTCTTTTACCTACATAATACAAGTTAAATTATGTCAGTCATTCCTTTTTTTTTTAAAGCATGTACTGCTTGTAATGTTCTAAGCATAATCATGTCTCTCGAGAGAACATATTTTATCTACCTAATCCAAAAGTGAAAAGGGACCAGTATTTGTTTAAAAAAAGATCACTAAAAACACTGATTAGGAATGTTCTAGAAAACATTTCCCAATTCACCTATTTTTTTCACTTTGACTGAAGCAGAGTCATAATTGTGGAAATGTAAATAACCTTTTAAATCCATTTTTTACATTTCCCGGTGCTGCCAGAGAGCTGGGTAATCTGCAGATTGCATTCATTCACCCTCAGAGCTAGGCTGCTAAGGGAAGCCAAGAACAATCCAACTGAATTCAAATTTGCTTAGGAAATCCGACCACTCAAATTTTACTGAAGTATAACCTGCTGTTTTGCTTCGGGTCAAGATGGCTGGTCTGAGAATATCAAAGCATTTACACCAGACTAATAGTTTGTCCTCCTCCTAGGACTGGGAAGTCATTAAAAATAAGATCAAAGGCAGAAAAAAAAAATCCCAGAATAGTGCCTAGCGACTGCCCTCCATGAATGGCTCCAGTTCTCCAAAACAGGCCTTGTTTAAGGAGGAGACGCCTCGCTCGGAATAGATCTCTTCCAGTGCTGCGGCTTTCAGACCCACGCCGTCCAGCACGTCGGGCGGCAGCTGCTGCTCCGAGACGGCGAGAGAGCTGAGGGACGGGGCTCCTGCGCTCCGTCCCTCCTCCAGGTAGACGTGAGGCTGGCAGCCGCTGTCGTCTCCCTGCAGGTCCACACCACGGAGCTTCTGCAGAGAGGCGGGGAGAGGGAAGGTGAGCATGTGGCATCCGACACAGCTTTCCCTGGGTGTGATCCGAGGGCTCAGCGCCAGTGGCGGCAGGACCCAAGGCCCCGCAGTCACAGGAGCATCTACAGACTCGGAGACGGCAGTCAGGCTGGGGAGGAAGAGACTACTGTCCGTTTCCAGCTGATTTCTGGGAAGGGACTGTGACTGTTTGGGTGGTAGCCGTCCCAGGTGGTAGGACAGAGGCCCGCCTCCTCCACCCTCTTGCAGATCCACAATTTGGGGTCCCCCTGTCCTTCCTGTGCCCGGGACACCTCCCAGCCTGGGACTCCCTGGATCCTCATTTGGGACAACTGTCCCCACTTTTCTGCATCAACGCTGCTTCCATTTCATGGCCTCCTTCCAAGGAGGGGGGGTCACCACTCTCTGCACCGTTTCCACCCCTGTCACTCCCCAGACCACTGATCTCTGGTTTGCCAGGTGGATGCTCCAGCCATGGCTTCATCTGTCCCCTAACTGGTGGCGATGTCCCGATCACCGTCACCACCTAGGACACTCTCAGCGGTCACATCCAGAGCCAGAATTCCAACTGACCGTTGGGCAGCTCCAGAAGGACGTCCACGGGGACCTCAGACTCAACATCCTTGAACATCCTCATTCTCCCCCCAACCTGCTTCCCCTCCTCCCACTTCCCCTCCCTCGGTGTCCTCCAGGACCGTGTGCAGACCCTGTGACAGCCTGGGGCACAAATCCCACCACCATGTAAGTTCTATGGTCTGGGGCTGTCCTCACGCTGCAAAGGCAGAGCTGACCTGCTGGAACCACCCCGGCCCTCCAGTGACTTAACCCTTTACAGGGAGTTTTCTGGCCCCTGCCACACTGGATGACTTTGGACGGTATCGGGACACCTATTTATTTGAATAGATAGCCAGTTTAATGTACACTAAAACAATGACAAGCACGGTGACTCCTCAATTTCACAAACACCATTGTTCAGCTAACGGTAAAGCAAAAAGCTCATGCAAACGTGAGCCGCCGTACCGAAAGGCATTAGGGAAACGACAGTGAGTGGGTCAAGACAAGATAGTCACGGCAGTAAGAGAAAGACTGAAGTCTGTGAAACTCCAGCCCGCTCACGCCGTGACACCCCCAACAGCCCGGCTGTTCAAGCTCGAGCCTCGAGTTGTCCCCCCGCCCCCGCAGATGCTCGGCCGCACTCCTGGTCCCCTCCCGGGGACCTCGCAGCCAACGCCTTAGGTCAAGTCCTTATCTCCGGCGTTGGGCGGAGAGTGGCAAGGAGTTAACCAAACTCACTTCTTGCTCTTCCTGGGTAAGGTCCCGTCTCCCGCCTGTCAGGTACAAGTGTCACGTGACTGAGCAGGGGAAGAAAAGTGAACGTCGGGACACTCACCCAGCCTGTTCGGCCTCCCCAAGAGCCTCTGCTCTCTGCCATCCTCCAGCCACATCTCTGGGTTCTAATGGTGGCAGGGCCACAAGATGGATGCAGCCCAGGCCCTGCCTCCTGCTTGGAAGGCTCCTGGACACCCACGCTGAACTGTGACATCAGCCAGAGACAGGCGGGCTTTGCATGAAGCCACTCTCATGTGGGGTTATGACTTCTCCCTCCTGACAGCTGACTTCTGACCCCTCCCAGCCTCTCTCTGACCCCTCCTGCCTCTTGTCCACCCTGCACACAAGCACCAGCGACACTTTCTGGGCCTCGGATCTGTTCCCACATCTCTCTGCCTAAAGCCGTCGGGAGCAGCTCTCAGCCTCCAAACCCAGACACACTCTGGCCCCACAGGGTGCCGGCCCTGTCACCCAGCAGGACTGTCTTCCTACCCTCATCTCTGCACGTCCCCTCCAGACTGTCCTCCTGGCTGCTGCACCTGCTGCCCACTTCTCCATGAATGACCGGCCCCACCTGCCAACCTCCACTCGGCAAACTCCAGCTCACCGTCAGGGCCCAAGATGCCTTTCTGAAGACTTTTCTGGATTTTCCTGTGCAGAGTGACTCAGTATGTTGGTGGAAAGCAGGAAGGGAGAGAGGGAGGGAGGGTAGCATTTGCCTGTTTACCTTCTAACATCCCTGGGGGTGTGATTCTGACCCGAGCCAGTTCTACCAGCCTTGGTAGGGGTGGGTTTGGCGGGACCCTCCAACCCGTCGCTAGCTACCTGGATTCCTGGGAAGGGACTCACCTAGAGCGTGAAGACGGTCAGGATCTGAGGGCTCAGAACCCAAGGTGGGAGGTAGGGGAGGCCTGGAAAGTGTAGCTGCGGGGTGCCCGAGACTCCATGCCTGTCCCCATTCTGAGGGGGCCACTCAGCTCCCCAGCCTTCAGCCACACCCCCTGGCTCTGGCAGCAACTGTCTCCACCTGCCCCAGGTCACAGAAGGAGCCCTCCCTGGGCCCTCCGTTTACTGGCAAACAGCATCTCCCGGCCCTGTTCCCATGATACGTCAGGCTTGGTGCCCACAGGTAAGGGTAGGACCACGCACCTGTGCACCTGCCTGCCGCCTGGGCCTGCAGTCACCATACAACCACGTGATCACAAGGCATAGGGTGCTAGGCTGGGGAGCAAGGGAAGCTCTTGCTCTTGCTCTCGCTTATTCTAATAAGCGAATACACAGCCCTGGCCAAGTCTTGGCACATGCTGCAGAGAAGCTGACTGGGCAATTAACCACAGGCCTGGAGTGTGCAGAGCCTCGTGGACTCTGCAGTGGGTCTGAGCTGCCTGGACTCAACCTCACCCCACCCCAGGCAGACGGCAGAGCAGTGGGTTTCTGCACCGTGATCCAGTGGAAGCTGCGTAAGATCAATAATTCATCAGAAACCGCCAGCTAGGTTAGCGGGCTCTTGGGGAAGGAGCTGCGCCTTCTAATCCGGTTTTTCCTCCACACACACCACCAAGCGCAGAGCTCGCAGCTCTCCCTGAGTAAAGCTGCCTGTCTGCCTGGCAGAGGGCGGAGGGGGGTCCTTGGCCACCATGCAGCCTTCTCCTGCTGCCCCCTAGGGGGGAACCTGTGCCCCGTCCAAGCGCTCTACTTGGCAGGAGCTGTGTGTGTGTGTGTGTGTGTGTGTGTGTGTGTGTGTGTGTACACAAGTGACCTTGGGTGAGCCAGACACTACGCCATGATCCCCATGTCCTGTACGTGGCCACGTGGTCTCATGTGCACACGTCATCCCTGAGAATGTAGTGGACTGTCCCTACCCTACTTTATAGATGGAAATTTAAGGCCTGGAGAGAAGAGACTTCCCTGGTACCGCTCACTGATCAGTGGGCCCGTCTGGAGTCCGACAACCTGTGTCCCAACTCCGGCGCTGCCCCTCCCCCACCGGCTTTACCACTTGGGGCAACGTCTGTGAACCTCCCTTTTCGGATCTGTAACCTCCTTGGACTCAACCTCACCCCACCCCAGGCAGACGGCAGAGCAGTGGCTTTCTGCACCGTGACCCAGTGGAAGCTGCGTAAGATCAATAATTCATCAGAAACCGCCAGCTAGGTTAGCGGGCTCTCGGGGAAGGAGCTGCGCCTCCTAATCTGGTTTTTCCTCCGCTCACACCACCAAGCGCAGAGCTCGGAGCTCTCCCTGAATAAAGCTGCCTGCTTGCCTGGCAGAGGGCGGAGGGGGGTCCTCGGCCACCATGCAGCCTTCTCCTGCTGTCCCCTGGGAAGTGAAGAAAGGTTCTTTCATCCACTCCTCCTTCAGTGACCGTGCGTCATGCACCAGTAATGACACAGTCCTGCCCTCACGGAGGTTGCTGTCTGCTCAGGGACAGATGCACAGACAGATCCTTCTCTGTGGCTCACTCCTTGCCTTCCTCACCAGCGACCAGGGCCTGGCGAAGCATCCTGCATCCTGCAGCCCCACCCTGGCGCACAGCCCCTGCCCCAGGAGCCTGGCTAGTTTGGCTCTAGGGCCGCCTCTGGTTTTGGAGAGAACATTTGCATGTCTCACAGCAGCCGCGAGGCATCAGCCATTCTGCAGGACTCTGGACAGCCAGGGCTGACACTGAGGTGTAGAATTGGAGCTCCACCCTGGGGACTGTGATGACAGCCAGGGGGAGCTGATCCTGGGGGGATCTCAGGTGGTGACTCCGCACCCTGACACTGTCTGAGCTCTCCTCCTAGGCCTCAGTGCTGCGGCCCTGTCTGTCCTGTCGTCCACTCTGACAGCCAGAGCAGGGGACTCCCAGGCACGTCTGCAGGTTTCACAAAACGGGGTCCCAGGACCTCAAGTCAGAGGCTCTGATCAGCACCCCAGGCCACTCATGTTGGGGCTCCAGAGCTGGGCCTGGGACCACTGCTTTGCAACGAGCCCTCGAGTGCCCAGGCCCTGGGACCTAACTGCCTGCGTCTGAGCCCCAAATCTAGCACTTTCTACAGCTATGACCTTGGACACATGACCTATAGTCTTTGTTCCTGGGTTTTCTCATTTTATAAAAAGGAATATGATAGCACCTGCCCCGGCGGGTTGATGTGAGGACTGAGAGTTCATGTCTTTCAAGCACTCAGAACAAAGTCCAGAAGGAAGTGAGTGTTAAGCGTGTGTTTGTCCACTAGAATGTCCTGACGGACAGAGACGGCCCCATTTGCACATTCCTTCTGTGCTGCCTATTTCACGGGCCTGAGTCCCAGCTTCCCTGCAACACGCGCGGCTCCTTAGGCTCAGGCCGCCTGTGCCGCTTCTCTGTGTGTCCCTCCCCGCGTGGGGCACGCAGAGCCTCCGGGACTCCAGCATGGAGACCCGCTTGGCTCCTTCCATAAACTTGCCCCTGGGTTTGCCCAGCTCTGGCCAAGCAAACCGGGTGGCCATGTTGAGGAACCTTCCAGGACACGTCTGGCATCGAAGACTTGCCTGATAAGCCCCTTCTGCACAGTCCGACCACATCTTTCACTATTTTGCAGAAAAAGACCCTTGAGTAGGGTTCTGCAAAGCAGCCCTGGAAGGAGGATTCCCACAAAAGTGATTGTTATGGACTGAATTGTGAGCTCCCTCCCCCAAATTCATGTGTTGCAGCCCTAACCCTAATGCGATGGTATTTGGAGATGGGGCCTTTGGGAGATAATCAAGTTCAGATGAGGTCATGAGGGTGGGGTCCTCATGATGGGATTCATGTCCTAATAAGAAGAGACACCTGAGAGCTTGGGCTGTCTCTCTCTGCCACCGCCATGTGAGGACGCAGCAAGAAGGCAGCTGTCTGCAAGCCAGAAAGAGAGCCCTCACCCAAACCTGACCCTGATCTCAGACTTCCGGCCTCCAGAGCTGCGAGACAATGGATTTCTGTTTTGTAAGTCACCCAGTCTATAGTATTTTGCTGTGGCAGCCTGAGGTAATACAGTGATTTAGGAGGAAGAGTCCCCGGGTCAAGCCTGGGGCACAGTGGGGACCCAGAGCCAGCCACCCACGCACAGGATGAGGGGCGCCCTCCCTACCTGACGCAGTGTCTCTGCTATCCTTCCTTCCGCTGGGGCCAGCAGTCGTCTGGGCACTGCGCCATCTGGGTGGACCTGCAAAGCAGACCAGTAGAACCCTCGCACCACTGAGGAGCCCTGTCCCTTCCACCGCACCCGCCCCGTGGGGCCTCTCCAAGGACATGCTGAAGATCCGGACTCTGAGCCACGAGGTCTCTCACCAGACGCTCCGTGGTCAGCACGTGGCTCACGCCGGGCGGGAGCAAGACGCACGTCCGTCTCCAGCCTGGCTCCTTCCTGAGGGAGCCTCCAGGGAAGTTTTGCCTGGAGCCAACTTTAAGTCCTAACCCCACGCTGCACGTGGCTCCGCCGTGGCCGAGAGAGCGTCACTGCCCCGCTCTGGGCTTCCCTGGACACAACTACTGGTGTCAGACTGTCTCCAGGGCCTACGACTCCTCAAAGATACTTCGGCAAGAGTATCTGAATTTTATTTTAACTATTTACAAATTATTTCAATAATAATATCATTTTTATAATAAAAATGGTTTGAGCCCCCCTAGCCCAATGTGTTCATTGGGATGCTGTGTTAACCTGCTTTTACGAAATATGGATGAAGCCTTTTGTCCTATGTTCGATTAATCAAAGAGAATCCTAATATTACAAATCATGCTACTTACAAACTGTTACTGTTTGGAATTTCTTGCTGGTGTATATCAAAATTTTCTGGATACTTGAAAAACCAAGTTGAAAATGTGAGGCAATGAATTAGGTGCTAAGATAACATCGTTTTTTTGTTTTCATCAGAATCACAATTTTTATTGGCTATTTTGATTGTAGGTGTATGTTATGAATGTCAATGCAAACAAAACTGGTAGTAGGAAAAAGCCACTGTTACCTGTTTTGTTGATACTAGAGCTCTTTGTAGGATCTCATTTGAAAAGAAGAATTCTGCTGCCAAAAATATTTAGGGAAAGATGGACTAGATGATGTCTCAGACCTGCTTAGCTCAAGCTCAACACTTCTGTACGTCTGCGAAGGAGCACAGCAGAAGACACGCAGCCTCTGACCTGGCTCTCAGCAGCTGAGGCACAGGAGGAATTTTCCGGGGACCGAAGAACTCTCACACCTCCACGTCCCCAGAGAGCCGAGCCTTAACCACTTCTAATCTGTTCCACATTTCCTTCTCCGTTAGTTTGTTTGGATTTGGGGTATATTTTACTCTACACCTCTTCCCTTCCAAATTTCCAATTTTCAGGGCTTTTTGCAGCTATTAGACAGGACAATAAGGTAATTCTCTTCATGGTAACATCTACATCTATACTTACGGGAGTCGAGTATTTGTTTTTCACTCCTCTTGGCTCAAAGAGCACGACACAACCCTTAAATTTAAGAAGGATGAAGTGTTTATCAGCTTCATATAAAATACCAAAGGATGCAAATACATAACTAGAAATTCTCACAATCATATTGCTTTTCATTTTTGCATCAAAGGTATAGCGGTTCTAGTGAGAGCAGTGTAGATATACACGGCAGAAATCCGTGAACGAGTCGTGTATTAAATAGTTGCTTTGTGGAGAAGGAGAATGAGAATATTGGATTTACAACCTCTGTCTTGGGTCCCCAAGTGCCCAGCAAGACTTCCTTTCTGCCATGACCACGACCGCAACAGATGTGAATGACACATCCACCCCTAAGACCCACGCCCAGCTACGTAACTTTCAAGGTCTGGTGCAAGAAGAAAATACGGGGCCCCTTGTTCAAAACTTAAGAATTTCAAGATAGTAACAGCGGAACATTGAACCAAGCACGGGCCTATCTGATCACGGGGCCTGTGCCACAGCACGGGTCCTACGTCCATGCAGTCGGCCCCGCCAGGACCAGAGGGACATGTCCATCGATGCACAACCCTTCAGTGGTGGACTCGTGGTGTCATCTTTGTGCAAAGGACTGCACGTTTTTGTCTTTGCTCTGCTGCAGCCTGAGCAAAGACACATTTACAGAGATCTTGGATTTGTTTTTAGAAGTTGTCCCTCCTAAAAACTGAATGTGATACCGGGGCTCTTTGGACTATTGGCCTCTTTTAATGCTACGTCTGAAAAGTAAATTTTTGTTAAAATCATAGCCAGTTAAACTGGTGAAGTCCAAATAAGGTCTGGGTTTGATACCTGTATTAACAGTGTTACGCCCAAGTCGGTTTTCTGGTTTTGGTAATACGGCAAGGTTACGTGAGATGTTATCCGGGGGCAGTGGGGGGGCCGGGGAAGGGTCCACGGGACTCTCCATGCTATTTTACAACCTCTGTGAGTCTAAAATGACGTCAGAAAAGTCACTTTACAAAGCAAAGCCATAGTCTAGAATCTATATGTAGAGTGGGGAATTCAGGGCTCCATTTATCGGGAGTGGGAAATCACTCGGCCGGACTTTGGTCAGTGTCAAAGTCACGTGCTCTTAACCTTATAGATTATCTCTGGTGCCCCTAGATAGACAGGAGCAGAAACATCTAATTGTGGGTATTCTGAAAGTGTCTGTTTGATCAGGACTATCGAACAAAAACCCTTAATACAGCAGCCACCGTCACAGTATTAATAATAGCTAGTTGGACTGATGGAGAGATGGTTGATTGGAAAAAGCCCCTCTTCTCAGATTGTCATTGACTATGTGTTTGTTGGTTCTAGCAGTATCACAGAATCTTCCAGAAGGGCCCTCTCAAGGGAACCGACTGTCAGTCACTAGTGACATGACCGCAGCAGGGAGTGGCCACCTGCAACTCACCGGAGTCCCCAGCGCGAAGCGTACGTGGTCTGATGGAGCCGCTGTCGACGGCGGCAGGTCACCGAGACCCTAGGGGAGAAATGTGATTTACTCAGGAGAGACTCGTTTCCCACCAGCGAGAAAGGAGCGGGCCCTGCGACCTTCCACACCTGCCCCCGCTCGGGGACTCACAGGCAAATAGAAGTTAGCCTGATGAGCGGGAAGGGGAGTGGGGGTCGGGAAGGAAAGGTGGGGAGACGTGAGGAAAACAGGCAAAGCAGGGTGGGACGGGGTGGCCGGATGTGACGTGACATGCGGGCCCTCACCGTCCACATGAGACACAGGTGCCGGGAACGGAACAGACACATACCCGAGATGGAGAAGGTGACACTCGCAAGTAGAACGGGTTAGATTCAGGGATGGGGCCGCGGGCGATTTTTGCTCTGGGTTTCTATTATTCTGATGGAGACCCTTCCACAATGGAGTAAAATTTCCAAGAAAATAAAGCAGGCAATGGACCTTGACAATGGTTTTATTGAAGGTATTTCATGCTTTGCAGCAGGTTTTAAAATATCAGTTTACCTGATAAGTCATAAGTGACCGCTTAACGTAGGGAAAGCGTGTGAACGGCAGTTTATTTAACCAGTCACCGCAGACGTTCGCACCACGCAGGACTCTGCAGAGAGAACCCAAAGACTCGCCGAGAAAAAGAAGCCGGTGGGCCTTGGTTTCCTGCTCTGTAAAGCAGGGACGATTGCCCCCCACCCGTGCGGGGTTCTGGAGGGAATTCCACGGGGCGTGGGTGCAAAGGGCACAGTGCGCTCCTCAGGGCGGCGCCTCTGGCCCTCAGAAGCTCACAGGCTGGGTAAGAGGAGGAGAGAGGGGACCCCGTCAGCCAGGGTCCATCCTCGTAGCAATGAGGGAAGGGCAGCCCTCCCCTGGGCAAGGGGGAGTGAGCAGAACACTCAGGGACCTGCCCCGCTCCCGCCCTGGCCTGCAGCCTGCTCAGTAATTTCCTGCCGTCCTCAATTAACTTTCCGTGTCCAAAGTGGGGGACGCCGCCCACTTAGGAAGGGGGAGATTTAGCCGGCTGGGCAACAGGGTCTCAAATAGCATTGAATTGCACGGTGAGGACATTATTCCCTTTCTAATTCCTTTTCCGCACCTTAGGACATCCAGGAGAAAGTGTCGGTCCTGCTCTGGCGGCTTCCACACCCCGAGCCTTTGGCAGGCAGCGCTATCTGCCTGGAGCTATTGTGTTGCATTACACTTGCCTGCTCCTTATATAAGTAACATTTGTTTTTATTTATATTTAAAATATAAAATATTCTATTTAAATAAATGTACTTAATTTGGACACAAGTCCATTTAAACAAAAATAGTTTATAAAATGCACCAGTACAAGTGGCATCGCATATGGCAAAAAGGCGTGAAGGTGTCGCTGGACAGACAGATTTGGAAGCTCTGAGTCGCCGGCCCTGCCGCTAAGAGGTGAGGGGGCGTCAGGACCAGGGCACCACGGGGCTTTGCGGGTGGGGGCTGGGTGGGCAAGTGACCTGCAGAAGGGCCTCACTGGATGTGGGGGTGGGAGGAGCGTGCAGGGTGTTCCCTGCCATGGAAACCATCAGCAAAGTCACCTCTGTTTAAAATGAAGGAGCAAATAAGTGACATGTTACCTTAGCACCCAGCTTGGCTCCCGCCACGGCCCTGTGTGTCAGCGGAGCTGGCATCTGGCCCTTGACATCTGACTGGGTCTGCGGAACACAGGGAAAGAAATACGCAGGCTGAAATTACAGAAGGCAGAAATAAAATCAGAGAGCCAGGAATGCCTTTCCCCCAAACACACTGTGTCTACGCCCCTGCAGGAAAAACCCAGACTGTGACAAACACCCATCCCATAAATCCAGGTGACTTGTTTGGAGAGGGAAGGTGATTTCTGTTTGTCTTTGGTAATTGCTGGTTGGGAGGTTGTTTCTCGTGTTCAGTGTTTCATGTAAAGTGATCGTCAGAGACTCTTGTTTCAGGAGGCCTCAGAATCTAAAAGCTTGTGTTCTTCTAAGGCTCGTGGTGGTGGCTCTTGGGGTCACCGCTGTCGCGAGGTGCTCTGTGCACTGTCTCATTCATTTCTCACTCAACAAACCGATTCTTGAGGCACCCAGATATTCACGGGTGCTGGATTTGTGTTGGCCAAGAGCTCACGAACTTCCCACATACAGGGAAGGCATCTATGCAGTCCCATGGGTCACCTCCGTCAGGTGACAGATGTGGCAATGTGAGTGGAGCCAGTGGTGACATTTCCCAAGAGCAGAGAATGTCCCTGGTGAGTGGACATGCATGTGTGGGCTGGAATATTCAGGTAGGATGTTTAGACAGGTCAAGTGTATGTACCGTGAGGTGACCTTACTGCCAATAGCCACAAAGACATAATTAGCAACCACTGCTAGTAATGCCAGCACTGGCAGCCACCGTGCACTGCGGCAGCGCCCTGTCCTGTGCTTAGGATCTCACATGCGCTGTTTGATTAAACTGTCCAATAAACCTAAGAGAGAGAGAACGCTATCAACCTAACTTTATATATGAAAGCCCAGGGTCAGTTAGATTATATAACAGATAATTCACAGATTTGGACTCTAAACCCAGGTTTTCTGGATCTCAGTTCTCAGGGCCCTAAAAGATTCGGTGTGGGAAAGGAGACACGCCCCATGCTGTGGGTGGGTGACAAGGGAAGTTTGTTTTGGTTCAGGAAGAGAAGACAGCCTTGCTCTGGGTGAGGCTCTTGTCCCTCTGACACTGCTGGTCTGCGGCCATGCCATCTTGTCCCCTCCAGCCTCCGGTCTCAGCCCCACAATGCCCAAGGTCCCTTCCTCCCCACGCTGCTTCTGGAGTGACTCCCTCTTTCCCAGAGACGGCTGCCCATCTGCCCATGGGAAAGGCACCCAGCCGCTTCCACATTGGCTGTAACTTGAGCCAGAGCTTGTGGAGTGCAACCTTCCTGCTGATCTCTTGCAAGCTTGGCAGCTCTCGCTCTGCCTCACCAAGAAGGGGACTGAGGCAAGGCCCCCGGGCCTAGGAGACTGTTTTCCTCCAGGGTCGAGCCTGAGAGCCAAGGGCACTGCCTAAGGGAAGGGATTCCATCCATTACGCAAAGACTGTTTGTCAAGGCAGTTTCCTTCTTAAAATTACACAAACAAATCGAAACTCTTAGCTGCTGCTCTCAGGTTGGGGCGAGAAGGTTCCTTCCAGGGGCTTCAGCGACCTAGAGAGTTTGTATCACGCTTCCTGCTTCTCATGTCCAGCCCAGGGAGGGCTCACAGAGGCCTGCAGGGGTGCACAGGTGTGGACACGCACACGCGTGGACACACACACACACACGCACAGCAGGTCCGAGGCTGCTACCTCCCTCCCGCCTTCACACCGGCAGGAAGACGAAAGCAGGAAGAGCCCCAGGAGTCATGCTCGAGCACCAGCCTCTTCAAACGCCAAATGCGGTTTAGAGTCTCTATTTACCTGAGCAGGACAGCAAAGTCAATCGGAGGCTTTTCCCCTAAGTGTCCCACTCCATTCAACGCGCCTCTTCCTTCCAGGACAAAACCGTCGGTGGAGGTGTGAAACAGGTCGACCCAAATCCTCAGCGTGCGAAAGACCTATTTCCTTTTGAGCTTTGTTTTGCTTTCATTTTTCAGATCAACCCCTCTAAGTTCTAGGTGGAGACAGGCGGGAGAGCTCACGAGGCTTTCGTCTCGTCGTCCCTCACCCCAGCCCGGGGCACGGCTGAGATGAAGCCACTCTTTCCCAGAAGCCGCAGGTTTGAAGGACCAGCGGTCACGGCCCCTTACTCTCTGTTGGTCGGTCCAGGTGAGTGGTAGGTGCTTTCGTCTGTGACCCACAGCCTGGCTGCGGGGTTGACTTTATCATCCAGGTCACAGACGAGGGTGTGGGGTCAAAGGACCTTCTCCACTTGACGAAGCCAAAAACGTGCAAAGGCAGAAATGGAACCCAGGCCTGAAACCCGCGAGACCAGCGAGCTTCCCTCTGGCTCTGCCGGCCAAGGGAGGCGGACGGGGTTCTGCCACCTCTACCCCAGGCCAGGGCCAGAAGCCCGAGCTCAGGCTCATTTAACTGAGAGCAGAACACGATTGCATTTAGTGAACCTCCACCTGGCAAAAATCACTGTTCCCCTGGGCCGGGGTTCGCAACCTCAGCACTTTTGACAACGGGCCAGATAATTCTCTGTGGCTGTCTTGTGTGTTGTAGGATGATCAGCAGCAGCCCTGGCCTCAACCCACCGGACGCCAGTAGCATCCCCAGTTGTGACATTCAAAATTGTCAACAGGCATTGCCAAATAACCCCTAGAGGGCAAAGTTGCCCATGGCTGAAAACCACTGATCTGAAACAATCAATCCATTGAATTGAGTTGGACAATTTTTGCAGGAACTTTTCTCTAACTTGTTCCTCAAATACGAGCTAGAGTAAAGAAATAAGCGGGGTGGGAGAGTACGTGTGTATGTCCGTGTGTTATCGACTTTGCTGCTGTAAGACACGAGCATTGCGTTCTGCTACCTGGGCTGTGGGGGCTTTGCTCTCGTCATTATACACAATCAGGGTCTGGTGGCCTTTGTCACTGTCGAGAGAGCATCTGCGCCTCCTGGGTTGGGATGCAAAATAGCGTCGCAGCAGTAACAGCAGAGCCCCTGTGATAACACAAAGGGAGAGGATGAATCGACCAGCTCGCCCACAGCAGAGGTTTCAAGAAGATCATGTTCTGTGAATTTGTAACTTAGCCAGGAATGGACAAGGCCAAACCGTGTCCTAACCATCTGTGTCGCTACAGAGCTTAGCACAGTTTGGGGTCACAGGTAAGTGATGGATAATTGTTTGTTGAATTCATTAACTCTACCTGGCCAGAAATATTGTTTTATGTCTTGGAAAAACTAGCTTCCTTATTAGCCTCGCCAAGCCCAGGAGCCTAGACATGTGTATGTTGCTGTCCCCTGGTTGTTACAAACACAGGGCCACCCCCGGGCTATGCCCATCTATGGGTTCCGCTGTTCAGATTCATGCTTATTGAGTAGAAGTGCTTTCGCCAGCCAGCGATCATGTCTGGCCAGGGTGGCAACACGTGATCTGAGTGTAGGGCCCAAGGACACCCAGAGGTCATGCTCAAAGGCCTCCCACCAATCCTGCCATCAGTTGCCTCCCACCCCACAAACTCCATAACCCTGGCCTCCACCTGGGGAAAGGAGCCACAGTCCCAGGACAGCCACTGCCGACCACTGACCTGCCAGAGCCGAGAATGCCGCACAGACTGAGGCCAGGGCCCCCACGAGCTCTGCTCCCATGTGAGAATGTTCCACACACGCGAACCCACTAGGGCAGGAGCAGATCCTCACGTGGACAGTCTGCGTCTGGGAGACCCCCTGTCTGTCTCCAATGACGAGCGGCACCGAGTAGTCACCAACTGGGAGGCTTCTCAGCATGAAAAGTTCAACTGACCGACCTGCAAAAGGAAAAGGAATGCACACGATGGACTCATTCATTTGTTCAGCACGCATTGCTAAGTGCCCTCCGTGGGCCAAGGCTCCGTGCAAAGTTAGCCAGCTGCAAAGTTAGAGGACAGTCCCAAGACCACCCTCACTTCTGACACCAGCTGCAAGTTCAGGGGTTCCCAGGGCCACCCGCAGGCTCAAGGATTCTTCAGAAGGACGCCTAGGACTCACTGAAAGCTGTTGTACTGACAGTTCCAGTTTGCTACAGGGAAAGGGTACAGTTGAAAATCAGGCCAGGGAAGCGGCACACAGGGCAGATTCCAGAAGAGTTCCGGATGCAGAGCTTCCCGTCACCCTGTCCCCAGGAAGCCAGCACGGTGACCGTGAGTGACAGCACATATAGAATACGTGCTCCTGGGGGAGCTCACCTTCGCCTCGGGGTCCAGAGTCCTCACCGGGGCTGGGTCAGTAAACCCGGTTGGCCTCCCACATGGTTGACCTCAAGTTCTGGCTTCTCCAGGGGTCCACTGCTACTGTGTGACCAAAAGTCCCCACCCTAATCACACAGTCCCTATGTGGCTCAGCCCCAGACACCCAGGTAAACAGGCTCTTGTATCAGCCATGACATCCCAGGGGCTTAGACATCCCCCCATATCCTGCTGGAAACCAAGGGCAAAGACCAGACCTCCTTCGGGGCCAGGTGAAATGCTTTACTACACGCTCTGGGTCTAGGAACTACAACATGAGCACACAGTTCCAACTTAAAACGTGCTGCACTCTACAGACCCCACCAATGAAAGCACATGGAGAATGCTCGTTGACCCCGCTCAGCCTCTGGTCCTCCTCTGACAGCACTTTGGGGGAGCCCACACTTCCCAAGCTCTCAGCCACTGTGGATCAGGAAGGCTCAGCCCAGACCCCAACCAGGTCCAGGTGTGGGCTGGGAGGCAGCCAGCATGTGCGCCCTCCCGAGTCCCACCCACAAGGGTTGGCAGGGCAGGTGACCCACGCCAAGCAGTGATACCCATCCCGGAGCTTTCCTTGGAAGTGCCCGACCTCCTTGCCAGGTGCTGGGATGTGTTCCAGGGACTCCCAGCAGCCACTGCTGCTCTGCAAGAAGAGCTACCTGACAGTGAAGGAGCCCAGGCAAGGGCAGAGCCAAGGGGTGGAAAGGTGACCTCCAGGGGTGTCCTCTGCAAACCTAAACCCAGCTCTGCCAGAACACAGGCTTACCTGAAATGTTTTCAGTTATTCATACAAGTGAGCTAAGAAATCCTTTTTTGCCTGAGACTGTCTGAATTGGGTCTTTGTCATTTTCAACCCTTTACCCCTGACCGGTACACTCACCCCAATTTTTCCCCAGTCTCCACGTGTCCTCTGCATTTCCCCAGGTATCGTCCAGCTGGAATGTAAACAGCTCAGAGTAGGGCTCCAGGTCCGGATCGTCTGCCTCGATGAGGAGGGGCTTGTCCCCCGCAGACTCACAGACCTCCAGGTGGCGAGAGCCGGGCTGGAGAGCTGGGGCGTTGTCATTGATGTCAGACAGGAAGAGCATCAGGGTCCCTGTGCCCGTCTGTGGGGGGATGCCTGGTAAAGAGAAGGATTCCGGGAGAAGTTGTTCATTAACTGAAGAAGCGTTCCTTGTGCACACAGAGCCCTGGAGAACGAGCACCCCCCATCTCTCAAGAAAGAATCATCCCACCGAAATACTGGGACCAATTCCCTTTCAAACTCATGAGCCTTACTGGCATGCACTGGATTTGTTTTCCTGCTTTTATAAAACCTCAGAATAGGTGGATAAGGTAAGTTCACACACTGGCCTCCTCAAATCATTTGTAGAATGAGGTAGAATGTGATATCATTAAATAAATTAAAAGGTCAGTCATGCCTGGTGTTAAGGTGGAAGGGAAGTGGGCGTGACAATAAAAGCGTGACGTGAGGGGTCCTTGCAGGGATGGGAATGTTCTGGATCTCGGCTGCATCTGGTTGTGATGTGGCACCACAGTTTTGCAAGGTGTTCCCACTGGGGGAAACTGGGCAAAGGGTACCTGGGATCCACTATATTACTTCTTAAAACTGCATGTGAATCTATAAGCATCTAAAACTTTTTTATAATAAAAAATTTTGAGACCATCCGTAACAGAGCCACAGGACCCTAGAACATTAACCCCACTTTCTTTCTGCTCCCATGATACTGATTAGGACGTTTCCTATCTTCATAGCCAACATTCAACCAGTTAGTTATACAGTGGGACATACAGTTACCTATCGCTGGGAACCTGACTTTCCGTTCACGGAGTTTCCCAAGTGTAATTTTAAAGTTATTTGAAATTTTTCAATATATCAAATTTGTTTTGGTGCATTTCAAAATTCATCCTTGGGAAATTGTAGAGAAAAGTACTGAAACATTCTCACAAAACCACCCAGCCTGGTTTATGACAAAGTTGTCCCACACAGTCCCATTTACCTGAGCCTATAAGCCAGCTCGAGTACAGGGAAACCGCGCTAAGCATTTATCACACGTCGCTGGCTTGGGCAAGGCGCTAAAGAGTTATCTCGTGAACAGACTAAAAGGTGCTGGGTTTGATCGCAGCCTCCTCGCTGGTGTGAGTGTCTCTTCTGAATGAATGCTGCCCTCTTTTGATGGTATTGGTCCCTAGTCAACCATTTGGAGAATTATCACCAGAAATAATCCCCAGCATGGATGCGAAGTGATAACAAGGTTTCTTTTATGTTTTTCTCAGTTGTGCTGAAAGACTCTCACCGGTGCCATTTCCCGCAGGAGGAAAGAAAGAGCACGGCCCCCCAGTGCTGGGTACGCACTCACCATGGTCGACAGCGTGCACGACGACTGTGTATAAGCTGTCGTTGACGTGAGGGGATTCGCGGTCAACTGGCTTCGTGGTGATGACAACTCCCGAGTTTTCGTCTACGGCAACCCAATTTGCTGGGTCACGGACCAGTTTGTACCTGGCAGAAGGAAAACACAGACAATCTTTAAAAAGTTACATTGAAAGAAAAATCAAAATATGCCATAGAAACACTACGATTCCTATCCCAAGTAATTTAGGGAATTCTAGGAGCAATTAACACTACAAGAGTGTTCACGAATTTAATGAAGGCAGGGGACGGCAGCCTGAAGACTATCAGTGTGTCAGATCCATACCCACTGGAATACTAAGCATCCCCCTCTGTGTTGGGCCGAACATAAGTTTGTCTGCCCTGGGGAGCATCTCACGCTGGAAGAGAACCAGTCTTCAGTGACTGCACGTGCTGGCAGCTTGCTGCTAAAAACTAACCTGCCCCTGCTACAGAGGCACGGGACTCTACTAGCCCCGGAGTGTGCACTTTGTAGCGAGCCCAAAGGGTCCACACCTGGGTAACCTGGTCCCATTTTCAGGGGTGGCCATGCCGAGCCTTCCAGCGATTCTGAGAGTGGTCAGCATCAGATGGCATTCCCTGGAAGCCTGGCAGATTGCCACCTACAGCCGCCTGCTGAGGGACCCACGGTAGGAACCTCTTGGGCTCAGGCAAGCGATAGAAAAAGTCCAGGCCCCAGAAAGGGTGGAGAAGGGCAGTTTCTCCTTAGGCTTCCTTTTCATCACCTGGGAAAATACTTTTGAAAAGATCAACAACTATCTCTCTCCTATATTCAGTGGCTCACAGATTTTAAAAGGATTGAAGCTTTTTGTGCACTGCTTCACCTCTTATGGAAGCTTCCAGAAGTTCCTTAGAAACACTGTGGTTTGGCAATGTTTACAAACCAGGTGAAGAAATTCAGTTCATCTGTGGATTATCTCAGGCTAAATTCATGCATGAAAGTTAACTCCGGTTAACTCCGGTCAATGCAAACGGAGCAGAACAAGACTAAACAAAACCTGCTCACCTGATCTAGTCTCCACCCCCCCACAATAGACACTCAACTTGCACCCTGAAAAAAGCAACATCTGAGGCTAAAGTGAGTGGGCTGTTCAGTTCTTGACTTCAGCGCAATCCAAACACGTTCTGAGACCTGCTTGTAAGCCAACCGTACTCAAGAGACAGCAAGACAGCGAGGAATAAGAGATGGGCGGGACATCAGTGGTTCTCCAAGGGAGGTCCCTGCTACCATCAGTGGCATCACCTGGGAACTTATTAGAAAAGCAAATCCCGGTCCTCACCCAGACCTCTAAATCAGAAATTCTAGGAGGGGGCCCAGCAACCTGCATTTTAAAAAGCCCTCCAGAAATTCTGACACACGCTGTAGTCTGACAACCACTGCTGAAGAGCTGCACTAACTCGGCACGCACCAGTGTGCCCGGGGACCGTCTGTGGGCTGCGGGTTAGCTGCTCACAGCGAGATGGCAGCAAAACTTAAGAGCGAGTGTTGAGAAAGTCTTACAATCGTAGGTATTGCTGTGTCCCCCTAGTAAATTTTCTAGTAATTCATTTTTATTACGTTTTGCAAAATGATCACTCCATAACGCATTGGAAATGAAAAAAGAAATCTGGCCCTTCCCAGCAGGTACCTGAGAAGCGTTGCTCTGAGGAGGAATCCCAAACTCGAGCGTGGACAGGGGCCGAGCAGGTGCTAGAAATGAGTGGCGTTGGCGGAATGAAGACTGAGGCCAGCTGCTGAGCCTCAGGGGTGAAGGGGCGTGACCCACGACCCCTGCTCTGCCCCTGTGATCACGGCCCCGTGTCATACGGACCCAAACAGGCCAAATCGTCCTGCTCCTTCGAGAACAGCCAGAAGATGCAGCTGTTACACATCATCTCCGTCTTTTTAAATGCTGCAACTTTATTTTTAGAAACAATCCTCTAAGCAACCCAAAGATGGATGAACAGACCAAAAAAAGTAGTAAGTGCATGCAGAGTGTGTGTGTGTGTGTGTGTGTGTGTGTGTGTGTGTATTCAGCCTTAAAAAGAGGGGGAATCCTGACACGTGCTAAACATGAACATGTCCTCAACAGGACACCACGTCAAGTGACATGAGCCAGACACATGAAGGCAAAGACCGTATGATGCTGCCTGTATGAAGTCCCGAGAGCAGTCACATTTGCAGAGACAGAAGGTGGAACGGTGGGAGCCAGGGCTGGGGAGGCAGCTGGGGAGTCGGCGTGTATGGAACGGGGACAGAGTTTCAGTTGTGCAAGACGAAAGGGGTCCTGGAGGTGGACGGTGGTGATAGTTGCACAACCGTAGCAGATGTGCTTAATGCAACTGACTTGGATAAATGCCGAAGATGGTTAAAATAGTAAATTTCATGTAACACGTACTTTATCACAGCTAAAAAAAAAAAACAAAAACAAAAAACCCTTTTGCACAGAAGCAAGAGGGCTGCCAGTTTATAACCTCTGGCAAAGATGGAGAGAGAAACATACAGACAAATGATTCCATACGAACAAAAGACAATGGAAGAGGCACAGGGGAGGTGCAAAGGGAATGAGCAGGTGACTTCCCCTGGGGGGTCAGAGAGGACATTTAACCCTGGCTGGTGGGCTTTCGCCTGGTGGCGTCTTGGATTTTCCTAACTGAGGCTTAGTCAGCCCACGAAGGCGTCAGGGGAGCTGGCTGTCAGGGAGAAGGCCTCCTGGTCGCTGCTGCGTCCACGCCCCGGCTGCCCGCCTGCCACTCTGCCCTCACCTTATCTGGCTGGCGGGGCCGTCCGCATCGACGGCACTCAGAGTCCCCAGCGGGGTTCCAGGCCTGGCGCCCTCCGCTACGATGACCAGGAAGCTCTCGGGGTGAAAGGCCAGCGGGTCGTTGGCATCGGTCACCTGCACGCTCACGGTGGCGCTCGCCGCGGCCCTCCGGGGCTGCTGGAGCTCGCCCCCCGCGCAGGAGAAGAGCGGCTCCTCGTTCTCCGCGGCGATGACGAGGCTTCGCACCTGGCGAGTCTCGTGATCCAGAGGCTGAAAGCAGAGGGGTTTCGTTGGCACCGCGGCTCCGCGGGCCGGAGGGGGCCGAGCACCCAGCCGTCGCCGACTGAGAGCGTGTGGCTTTTGCACTTCATGTATTATTTACATCGTCTTTGATAATGATCAAAAGACAGTCTTCAGTGCATTTTCAAATCATTTATGGAGTTCTTTTCTTTTTCTTATCTCCTCCTCCTCTCCTGGTCGAAAAGAGCCACCATCCATCAGAGGGTCATGAAAAATGCAACAAAAACCATAACCTAATGAAACATTCATGTGACAACCACGCCGCGAAAAGTCAGGGAACTCAGCGAAATATAGATATTGATGATCATCGTCATTCCGGGTACAAAGTGGTCAGGGACTTAAAAGGACGGCAAGGCTGGGGATGTTTGGAAAATTCCACCCCAGGCACCCGGAGTAGCGTCTGAGAGCCTTGCTATTCGCAGCGCGGTCTGTGGGCCATCAGTGGCACCTGCGGGCTTGTTAAACCGTCAGGCCGAATCTCAGGTGACACACCTGCACTGCGTGAGAGGCCCTGCTCATTCCAGGGTCTGGCTGAGAGCTATGACGACTAGAGGCAGTGGGGTCAGGCTGCCCTGTCAGAATCTCCACCACCACTCTGGAGCTGTGTGACTCCTTGTAAAGGGCCCAACCTCTCTGGGCTTCGGTTTCCTTGTCAGTAATACTGTCCTCCAGGCCCGGCTTCTCCATTAGGCACAAGTAGGCACCGTGCCAGGGGCACACCATACTTTTAGGGGCCACACAGATGTTCTCATTTCTTTTAAACTTTAAAAGTTCTAAACATTTAAAGCTCACAGGAAGAAAAGAAGAACTTCCAGGGTTAAAGAAAATTTTTCATTTTGTTATCACATCAGGAAAAAAATAAACATTTTAGGGCCTATGTAAATCTATTACATTTTGCCTAAAACAAAACAAATGGTGACATCTCTAGGCAATGTCACAAATAATTTTTAATATTGATATTACTTTGGTGGGAGGAGCCCTCGGCCCAAGCACAGATGTGGCGATGCAGCCCTGCCTTCCTCGTGGGGTAACATGGGGCACGTGGGGAGCTCAGCTCACACCACAAGCGTCCACGCGCTGTTAGTTCCGAGTTCACTGTTAGTGATTCCACGGAAAGGGGCCTCCGCAGCGTCTACCACCGCCTGGCTGGTGTGCTATGGCTTTACCTTGATAACATTTAAAATGCCTTCGTTGGTCTCAGGGTCAGTCAAAATGTCGAAGTGACCCTCTTCGTTGCCGTGTGATATGTTGAACTGTACTCTCCAAGCTGGTGTCCACGGTGAATCGCGATCTTGAACCGGGAGACGCAACAGGCCCTGGGTGACTTGACCTTCAGAAATCTGGATCTTATACTGAAAGGGGCCACATCGTGTCCGGGTCATGGAGACAAAGAAATGCAATTGGGAGGGAGGGAGGGAGGGGGAGGGAGGGAACGCAGGTCCTCAGCACGACACCCCGGGGCCTGGATAGCTCTGCTGCTGCTGGAATTGCCACTGAGGGTGCGAGATTCTGCTGCAACGGCAGGAGCATCAGTGGGGAGCATCTCGTCCCTCCTACCTGGGATTTGGTGTCTACAGCTGAATAAGTTTCCAAGCCCTCTTACATCCAACTGCATGCACTATTTTTGTAAGAATTTTTAAAATAATAATACACATCCTACTTGATGTTCTCTAAAATCCTAGCTCTTCTCCTAAGACAGGGCACTTGTGGTTACTTAGATTAAGGTGATCCTTTTTCTAACACATATGGATCTTTAAAGTGGCTTGTTGCTCAGTGTCTTTTGGTGACAATGTATCAGACAAGCACATCCAGGTAACAGGCTCTGTTTGTTTCAGCCTTAGTTTTGAGAGCTCAGCTTTCTATCTAGCCAGGGGAGGAATTTAAAACAAGGTTCGAACACAGTATTATTTTGTAGGCATTATGTACTCTCCGTGAGGTGCCTTCATTTGAAAACAGTTCACTTTGGTTTATACAATATTTTCAAAAAATTTTAAATGACACCTTTTGAAAATACTTGTTTTCATCATTTATTCAACAACAGCTCCTATGGACCAGATTGGGTTTTAAGTGCTGTGAACCAGACAGGCAGTGAGCCCATCCTCAGGGAGCTGACAATGAATGGAGTGTGCCTGTGTGTCGGGGACATTTAGACAACAAATGAAAGAAATTAACTAGTTAAACAGAACAGCACGCAGAGGAAGAAAGCACAAAGGGCTGGGGTGTGCCCCAGGAAGGGGGTGGGAGCGTTTTTACTGGGTAGTCAGGAAAGAAAGGCCTGACTGGGAGTCCAGGAGAAACGGGGACGTATAATGGATATTTTCTCTTTAAAAATATATATAGGATAGTAAAAAAATAAAAAGCTGGAAAGAGATCCTGAGTATTCTTATCTCCTTACAGTCTTGCATGCCTTAAACGGCGTGGTTTTCCCAACGGTCTTACACAGTGTTCTCAAGGCTGTCGTAAAGCCCACGAGTCCGGAGCCTGTGCCGTCCTGCGTGGAGCCCCGGTCCGTAAATCGGCGAGGCGAGGAAGGCAGGGCCAAAGCCTGCCTGCGCGTCACCCCTCTAGAACCCTGAACAGTGTGAAAATCTCAGGTCTAGACCTCTCAACCAAGGGAGTTTCTGCTTCCCAGGGGATATTTGGCAGTGTGCAGAGACATTTTTGGTTGTCCCAACCGGGGGCTGCTGCTGGCATCTGGTAGGCAGGTGCTGCCAACGATCCTATCACACACAGAACAGCCCCCACCCCAGGGAATTATCTGGCCCAGTTTCACAAGTTGGGAAACCCTGACTTCAATGAACAGGGATTCCCCACCTTCCCTGGGCCTCAGTTTTCTCATCTGTAAAACAGAAACCATTTGGTGGTTTCAACAATTAAAAATGCACATAGAAGTTCTTCGCGTACTATCTGGCATAAAGCAGTCAAAATGTAAGCTCGTGTAACTATTGGTACGTGCCTCTGTGTCGACACGGTTTGACTTGTTGATTCTAGCTTGAGTTCCTTTGGAGAATTGCTTATACCTTGGGTGATACCCCCAGCAAAACTGAACCTAAGATCCCAGGGGCCTTTTGCTTTGGGACTTAGAACTGGGGGAAGCCCAGACAGCTCACGTTCTTCCGGGTAAACGCAGGCAGGTGGTTGTTGCCATCTTGCACGTGAATGTGAACCGTGGCTGTGGATGACAGCGACGGCTCTCCGCCGTCCCGGGCTCTGATTATGAGGGTGAACTGAGCCGCAGTCTGTGTGGGGAGGAAAAGGGAAGTCAGGCCCTTAAAACACAGGACAGGAAAATATTAATAAAGAAATATTCCCTACAGCAATTACAATGGCAAGTCTAGCCACAGAGGGCTCCCCACTGCAAACACAGAATCTAAGCCAGGGGCTCAAAGATAGACAACACATTTCATATTTTTTAAATAATAAAATCCACAAGGCCGGGCGCGGTGGCTCACGCCTGTAATCCTAGCACTCTGGGAGTCCGAGGCGGGAGGATCGTTTGAGCTCAGGAGTTTAAGACCAGCCTGAGCATGAGCGAGACCCCGTCTCTACTAAAAAAAATACGGAAAGAAATTAGCTGGACAACAAATAATATGTATATATAAAATTAGCCGGGCGTGGTGGCACATGCCTGTAGTCCCAGCTACTCGGGAGGCTGAGGCAGGAGGATCGCCTGAGCCCAGGAGTTTGAGGTTGCTCTGAGCTAGGCTGACGCCACCGCACTCTAGCCCGGGCAACAGAGTGAGACTCTGTCTCAAAAATAAATAAATAAATAAATAAATAAATAATAATAAAATCCACATAACCTCATAATCTAAACATCCCGAGAGTTTTATTTCTCCACTAATACGGTCAATCCGGAAACCACTTTCTTTCAGTAATGGTGTTTGAGAAACGAGGAAATAAAGGACTTTAGAATTTGGAGTGTTTTCTTGATCCAAATCAACTGCTAACATCTGAAAAATAGGTTGACCTGGAAAGGAATTTTTTAAATTGTTACTATTGGACAAAGGCAGCCTGTCAAACCAGTAAGAGGATGAAACGTTTATTAAATGGCACTGGGGCATACGCCAGAAAGAGTGAAATATTTAAATATAAAATCAAACTATAGACACACTAGACACGATAAAGTTGAATATTTAAATAGCCATAAGGTCAAAAATACCTTTTTTAATCATGATTGCAAATGCAGAAGACTTAAAGGACAAAATCGATAGATCGGGTTACATTTTAAAATGTGTGGCAAAAAACTACAGACAAAATTAAAAAGGAAATGATAAAGCAGGAAAACTTATTTGAGTCATACATGGCAGGCAGATATTCTCAATATGGAATGGGGAGGTTAAAACCAAGACGCAAAAAGACAAACCCGGTAACAGGAAAAATGGACAAAAGAAAGGAAAAAGCAACTCATAAAAAAAAAAAAAGGTGACGCCCATAATCATCGAAGACAACACGCGTGGACAGGCGTGTTGCTGGAGGATGAGGAAACGGGGGCGCTGAAGCCGTGTGCGCGGCTGGACCGTCCGGTCCACGGCTCTGAGCTGGTGCAGAGCAAACAGTGCTGGGCTGGGCCACAGATTTATTGCAGCTCGCATCTGTTCACTGAAACCTACTTGATAACGATAACAGAAAGTGGCGACAAAATATGCACGTTCATCCATAGAAAGAAGATTGGCTGAACACTTCAGAGCACATCTACAGACGCAGTAGGATGCTGCAGGAGAATATTTAGTTGCAAACAGTAAAATCGCATTTCTAAAAAAGGAAATTCATAAATATACACATATAAAAAAGCACACCCGGTATGTGTAAATATTTAATATGTGCACATACACATTTTGTGCTATAATAAAGGTGAAAAATGTATGCATACATAAATATGCATTATATGTTATAAATAAAAATCTTTGCATACACATAACATATAGCATGTATATATACAAACATAAAATGCAAAGAAAAATATTGAAAGGATACAAACTAAAACATTAATGGTATTTTATCTCTCATGAGTACTATTAAAGATGCTTTCTTTTGCAGTCTTTTCATTTCCCAGAATTTTCCAAATTTTGCAAAGCGTATTTTAAAAACTAAATAATTTTTCCGTTATTAAACTAAATGCACACTCTAGTAAGAGTGGTTGGGATTTAAAGACTCACAGCATCTGCAACTCAGAGACTTTCGTGTTGCCGTTTCACAGATGAGAAATCGGCAGAGATAACCAGGGACTCGCCACCGAGCTCTTTCTCCCTCCCTGAATGTGGCTTTATTTTTAGATCGGCTTTTGCGTATCAGCTCTTCCAACTGGCAGGATGTCTACGTCATTTTATCGCCAACACGGAATGAGGCGGACAGACCTCACCGCGCCTCACTCTGCTGCAGGGCCTGCGACCTTTGCGACCTGAGTGGTGAGAGCTCCCTGAAGGCAGCAGGGTCAAGCTCCGCTGCGATGGCAAAGCAGGAAGACAGAGCAGGGACAGAAGCCCTGCAGAGCCCCCCTCCACCCCCGCCGCACGCACCTGCAGCTTGGTTCTCTCCCACACTGACGTTAAACTCCTTCTCAGGAAACTGGGGTGCGTGATCGTTTACATCCCCGATTCTGATGTTGAAAATCAAGGATTTATCCACGACTTCCCCTGTTGAGCGATCCACAGCGTCGAAGCAGACCTAGGAAGCGGAGAACTGTGTAAATGCTGCGGAAACATTCACTCCACACACGAACCAAATGGCCGTTAGCGTGATTGTGTGCTCTGTGTCTGTCTCCTCCACTAGACTGACAGTTCCCGAGTGCAGGAATCAGGCGGCGTCCATTCACACGGCGCTGGCACAGACTAGGTGCTCAATAAATGCGTAGAACAAATCGGTGCACGGACTAGAAAAAGCAATCGGTCAGTTATCATTAGGTTCAAATCTCAGTTTCTCCACCTGCGTAAACACAGGCACATGCTTAGGAGCTTCATCTTCTACAGCCTGTCAGCACCATCATGAGACATGACTACACTGCTAAGTACTGTTGAAACATCGCAGACAGCAGACGCTCCAAGGTCTGGGGGAAAGGGAACATCTGCAGTAACTAGCCCAGCTGCTGACATGCCGCCTTCTGTCCTTGGCTAAGAAAATTTTAAACAATAGAGAAATCCATGAAATAGTAATGAAAAATCTTTCCCTGCCTCCCAACTTTTCTCTCTGTTCTCATTCCACAGAGGGAGAGCGGAAACCACAGAGAAGTCACACCATTCATTCTTCACTTACTAGATTTAACATAAAGTATTTTTATAACGTCTCGGACACCGCAGTGACCTTAGAACCCTTAACTAGGTTTACTCCCGCCACCTTTGGTGTGTATTTTACTTTTAAAATTTTATTTTAGAAATATACATACAGTAAAATTTATACCGGCCCCAAACTCCTTAAAACCCGGAAACGACTATCTCTTCTCTGTCCCCACCTGTTTACTTTGTTTAGAACGTCACAGAGACAGACTCACACAGCACGTCACGTTTCAAGTCTGGATTTGATATTCATCAAATCAAAAGTTTGTTTCAGCTTATTGCTGAGCAGTGGTATTTTATACAGCGAGCTGAAGGACACTTGGGGTCTTTTCTGTTCTGGGTGACCATAGCAAAACCGCTACGAATATACAGTTTTTATGTGAACATCAGTTTTCATTTTTGGGGGGGCAAGTAGGAGCAGCTTACACGGATCACACAAGTAGATGTTTAACTTTGTAGGAAATTCCTGAACTGTTTTTCATTCTCACTGGACATGTGCGAGAATTTCGGTCGCTCTGTGCCTCTGGCAGCACTTGGTATTGGCAGGTTTTTCAGTCTGCCCATTCTGACAGCCGTGGGGTGAGCTCACTGTGCCTTTAAGTGTGACGTCCCTAATGACAAACGATGCCTTATTTGCCGTGTGTACATCTTCTTTGCAGAAGCGTCTGTTCAAATCCTTTGCCCCGTTTAAACTTGTGCTATTTATTTTCTTATTACTGAGTTTTGAATACAAATCGTTTGTCAGCATGTGACACACAAATGTCTTCCTTCAGCCAGTGGCTTTGTCTTTTCATTCTTTTAACAGTGTTTTTCGTGGAAAGTTTTAAATGTTGATAAAGTCCAATTAATCAATATTTTTTCTTCTGGATCATGTTTTTGGTGTCATATTGAACATGTGATCATGGGGATTTTCTCCCTTTTTGGGCTACAATTTTCATAGTTTTGTGTTTTACATTTAGGTCTATGATCCATTTTGAGTTAATTTTTGTCTAAGGTATCGGATGGATTTTTCTATTGTTTAAAATTTTATGAGAAGCCTTCATTAATTTTACACCTGGAGAGTACGTGTAAGTAACAGGAACGCTCGCTCCTCACTGGTGGGAATGCAAAATGGTGCAGCCACTTTGGAAGACGGTTTGGTGGTTCCTTTCAAAACTAGATATACTCTTCCCATACCATCCAGCCACGTGTTGAAAACCTGTGTGCATGCAAAAGCCTGCACACGAATGTTTATGGCAGCTTTATTCATAATGGTCAAGATGTGGAAGCAAACAAGACATCTTTCGGTGGGTGACAGGATGAGCAGCCCATGGTCCATCCAACAATGGAATATTACACAGCGATGAAAAGCCGTAAGTGCACACTGCTGGGTGAGAGAAGCCAGTCTGCAAGGCCTACGCCCGTATGAGTCCAGCTGTGTGACATCTTGGGAAAAGCAAAACTGCGGAGAGAGTAAACAAGCAGCAGTTGCCGGGGACTTGGGGAGTGGGGGCGGACAGGGGGAGCACAGGGGATTTTTAGGGCAGTGAAACTACCGTGGATGACCCTGTCACGGTCATACGTGTCATTATACATGGGTCAAAACCCATAGAAAGTACAAGACCAAGCGTGAATCCTCACAGACACGACACACTTTGGTCAACACTAACGCAAAATGCTGGCTCGTGGGTTATAACAGACGCACCCAGACCGCAAGATCTTGTAGGAGAGGAAGGCGGGGGCTGGGGGTGCGCAGATGGGACGCTCTCTACTTTCCATCCCGTTTCTCTGTGAATCTAAGGCTGCGCTAAAAAATAAAGTCCATATGTTAAAAAATTATGTCCTTACTTATAAACAAAAATAACTACATATTAAATAAAATAAACAAATATAAGACATAGGAAAGGGCACAAGCCCGCACCGAGGAGCAGCCCAGGCAGAGCCGCTTTGCAAGGGTCCACGGATTCTCCAGGAGCAGCTGGTGTCCAGGTAAGATCCTCCCTGGGAACGCTGGGGGACACGAGGGGGAGGCAGGACTCACCGAGCCCCAGCCCTTAAGGCCGACGACTCCTTTCCTCCCGCAGGAGCCCTGGAGGGAGGCACCCTTGCCGTCCAGCTCTACACCATGGGGATTCCACGGGGCTACTCTGCTCTCCGCGTGGAGGCCAAGTAGCCCGGGTTCGAGTCCAGTCAGGGGTGGAGACTGCACCGTGGGCCAGCTCTTGCCCACGTCTCCCTCTGGCTCCTCAGAGCCCAGAGTGGGGGCTCCCAGCCAGCACCCCTCTCAGGGCCATGAAAGCTTCAGGCAGCAGCGATCCCCCACCCCCTTGCCTCAGGGCCCCCCAGCTCGCCTCTGCTCTGCCGTGGTGGCTGCTCGGGCCCCCTTTCCCTGCAGGCTTGCTGCTGCTCATGGGCTTCCTGCACCAGGGCCCAACAGCCTCCTCGCAGGGCCCGAGCCCGGTCCGGGGCAGCTCCCCTCCTCCCGCACAGTAAGACGGAAGGAGGCTGCAGGGCCTCTGCTGCTGACCCGGTCTGCTCCGGAGACTCTAACATACATTTTTAAATTCTTGTGCGAGCAAATTGGCTTTCTCACACGCCTCCTCCACACTCTCCTCCATAATTTATGACCGTGCCGGCAACTCTTTGCCCTTAATCACCCTGACTTTCGGCTCCCAAACTGCACCAACTGTAATACTCCCACTTACACGCGAGAACTACATGTTTGTTTTATGTTTATTATTTGGCATTCCTTTTATTACCCTAAACGCTACATCTGAGACCGTTAGCTCCGCAAGATGCCTGAGAAGCATGTTTATTCTTTGGCAAGAGGCTAAGAATTTCAGGGGACTTAGAATCACAATGGAGAAAGGAAATGTCATGGATATTTTCTGCACTTGGAAAGTGTTTTCAGCCTTTTGTTATGGCCTTAAGATTTATACCCTCGGATAAACACACCGCACATCATGGTGCGGTTGCATGATGAATCACCATATGGCTATTTGGAATTACATGCACAAGATCCAAAGTCTTGCACACAAATGAGCATATGGAAACAGTACAAGTGCCAAGCGCAAAACGTGAAATCACTTAATGCACAGGCTAGAAGTCGGCACAGACGGCTGTGTGGGGGATCAAGACCGATACATCGTTATTTCAAGGACTATGAAAGGACGAATCCTGAGGGGTATTGTTATCCTGTGAAAATGAGCCTATTTTGATATAAGTAGATAAGATTCCCACACAGACAAAAGTCAGACACGTCCCTTTCCATCGCTGTCCTATGTCTTACAGCCATCCGCAACTGCTTTCTCGTAAGTTTCTGGAATTAATAAGGAGTTAGCCTCTCCCCTGCCTCCTCCCAAACACAGGCTTTTGTTCTGGCTAGTTTTAGAGATTCCTTCAGGGTTCTCAAGAGCCAAGCAGTGCTGCTAGGATGTCTTTTTGCCCCTACATTAGGCTTACCCTATTCTTAACAACGCCTATCTTGATGGACGGCCCAAACCGATAATATTGATAAGTGGTTCTCCTGCAGAAGCAGAGGGTGAGCCAGGATGCTCAATTTGTGTGATAGTCACAGGACACTTGGCTTCTGCCACTCTTTGCGGCTGGTCATCCTCCTCATCGGACGGCTGCATATGTTTCTAACTCGTGGGTAAACCCTGCGTGCTGGTTTCCTGTGGCTGCCGTTACAAAGTGCCGCAAGCTGGGTGGCTTCCAACAGAAATTTGTTCTCGCACAGACCCAGAGGCTAGAACCAAAACCACGGTGTCAGCAGGGCTGGTTCCTTCTAAAGGCTCTGAGGGGGAGTCTGTGCCATGCCCGTCTCCTGGCTTTCGTGGTTAACGGCCAGCTCCATGTTCCTTGGCATCGTTCCCCTCTCTGCCTCCGCCTGCACACGGCATTCTCCTCTGTGTCTGTCTGTGTGCAAAACTCCCTCATCTTCTAAAGACACCGCCACTGGGTTGCAGCCCACCCCAATCCCGTATGACCTCATTTTAACTTGATTACATCTGCAAAGACCGTATATCCAAATATACACTCACAGGTACCATGAGTTAGGACCTGAACACATCTTTTTGGGAAATACGATTCAATCCACAACACTTTGCAGGGCAGGGACTGCATCTTACTGTGCCCATTCATTGATTCATTCATTCATCCAACACAATTAACAGAACCCACTATGTGAGGAGCCCTGATCTTGACTCTGGGGAAATGGCCGACTATCCCCAGAATTAAGACTAAGGCAGGGTCTCCCCCTCTCAAAGCTTACATTCTAATGAGGGAGATTCACTATCAACAGAGAATCAAACACAAAAGTGCACATTTCCAGTAATGAGAACCGGCAGGTAATGAGAACAGGGTCACGAGACAGAGCTTGGTGGGCCAAGGTGGAGGGTCAGAACTTCCATCTCGAGTCTTCCCTCGTGGAAGTCTGTAGTCAAAGGAGGGGACCAAGTATCAAATAATCACATAACTCAATATGAAAGGACAGCTGCAGTCCATGCTTTGGGGGATGAGAACACGGATGTGGCTTAGCCAGGAAGCTCCAAGCACAGAACCTTGAAATCTTGACACACCAGAGCCAGTGGGGAAACCCCTTGTTTCCCCTCCATGCTGTCACTTTTTGCTCTGAATAGTGCTCAGGATCCATCTGAGATGTGCCAAGTGTTTCCATCTCAACCCCAAGTTTCAGAAAATGCTCTTAGAGATTTGATTTAAGCATCATCAGCTTCCGGGCACAAGGTCCCATATGATCATTGTGAATGCCAACCCTAATACATCATTGAAAATGTTAACCGCAAACAAACAACAGCAGCAGCAAACAAGCCGTGAGTGTTTGGTTTCGTCCTTGCACAGGTCGTGACCATTGCTAGCTCCTCCCTGCCCGACATGCAGGTGCAGCTCGTGGACCGGCAGCATCCGCATCACCTGGGAGGTTGTCAGAAATGCAGAGCCTCAGGCCCCGCCCCAACCTACTTACACAGAATCTGCATTTTACCAAGATCCTAGGTGATCTGTTTGCTCATTAAAGATTTAGAAGCATTGGCTGAGGGCCCCTTAAGACTACTCTAGGCCGGGCGCGGTGGCTCACGCCTGTAATCCTAGCACTCTGGGAGGCCAAGGCAGGCGGATCGCTCAAGGTCAGGGGTTCGAAACCAGCCTGAGCAAGAGTGAGACCTTGTCTCTACTACAAATAGAAAGAAATCAATTGGCCAACTAAAAATATATACAAAAAATTAGCCAGGCATGGTGGCGCATGCCTGTAGTCCCAGCTACTTGGGAGGCTGAGGCAGAAGGATCATTTGAGCCCAGGAGTTTGAGGTTGCTGTGAGCTAGGCTGACGCCACAGCACTCACTCTAGCCTGGGCAACAGAGTGAGACTCTGTCTCAAAAAAAAAAAAAAGACTACTCTACATTCCTTCCTTCCAATAGACATTGCAAATTCTGTAGAGAAGGGAGGCAAGAGTTTACATGGATAGAGGAGACGTAGAGAGAGTCATCTCTGTCTGCCTTCTGAAGTTTGGAGAGAAC